>JAQFZE010002930.1:0-13549 GCA_034695245.1 Dicyrtomina saundersi | reverse complement strand
CTATTGGTGTTTTTCCAACTTGAGTCTTTTCGATTTCGACTTCGACTATTAAAACTTTCCCATGTTATGAAGTGTGCTGCGGCAAGAGTTATTGATTCGTAAAGCTATATACAAATGCCCAGCTAATTCCCTTTTCTATTAATGATTTCAAAATTGGTTTTTGCATTATAGCCATCAATCATTTTCGTCCATGGAAAACATTCCTTTAATCAACTCTTTGGCCAAAGTTTTTTTTACTAAATTAATTACAGTTTGTGGTCCGCAATACGTCAGTTGTCAGCTCTAATCTAAATAACGACACAACTCAGAGACCTATACATACAGTTCCTTTACGACTTCACTAACAAGTATTAAGAATCGACCACAGTTCACCTGACTCACAATCAGTGGCGAATCCAGAAATGTCTTATGAAATGGACTAATGGCCTCCTGGGGGGGGGGGGAGGGGCTAACAATCTTAAGAGTCCGTCTTGAAAAATAGCCGCTTCTATATCTCCACAATGTTAACGAATTTCCTTTTCCTTGTGGAGGGGGCTAAAGCACATCTAATTGATATTTCCAAATGTTGATAATAATTTGCTGTAATATTATTTTTCAAAAAAATGTAGGGCTCTCGCTAGTTTGAATGCTCCACAAGACATACAAGCTTTCCTTGTGGATGCCTACAAACAAATGAATCTTAACGGCAGAGTAGAGTAAGATGTTTTTCTCACATTACAAATTCAAAACACTGGTTTTGTACAGCATTCTATAAGTCTTTGTATGCAAACCAGAAGTAAAAAAAAATCATTGTTGTGCATTTTTGTGCCTTGTTCAGATGCACAACAATAGTTTGGGATAAGGAGAGTGCGGCCAGAGTTGGAAGCGTCATGTTTTGCCTCCCAAATAAATGCTCATACAAATACTGGATTCATTACAATGGTGAGTTGGGCCTCTCAAATTTTTGAAATCAATGATTCGTTTTTAGCTCATCTAATCTAACATAATATAACTTGAGCCCACCCCGGGCAGGACCAGTGTTGTGTATAAATTCGTTGATCTAAAATAAACTGTGCTTGGAATTTATTTCGGATATTATTGTTGAAATCATATAAAGGAGAATTTGACTGATGGTCTTATTTATATGTATTTTTGTCGATACCCGTTAATGTACGTGCAGGAGGAAATTTAACTGGAGCCACGGCGAAAGCCTTGAAGGCCGGATATCAACGAGACTGTGACGGATACGTAATTCTCCTGAAAAGTCCGAAAGCTGTGACACATCTTTTACATCAAGGCGATGACTCTCGAGTGATCAATACACGGGCCAGGCATATCCAAATTATTAATATACAGATAGATACATGTATATATCTGCATATGTACCATATTATACACTCTTTACCAATACAAACTGAATGGATAATATGGCAATGGTATTACGGTATTACTTGCATAAACCAAACCTGAGTGCACATATTTAGTACCCGAGTATTCCTCCACCTACGTGCCTATACTCACTATTGCAATTATGTATACTACTAATACAAACCTAGATTATAACATTCGTAAGTACACTGCGTTTAGATTTTGTCGTCATACCGTATAATAATAATGTTCCTAGACAATAGACCGTCAACTTAAATTTAAAACGAAGCTTTTTAATCCCATCGGCATTGGTTTTCCGGGTTTTCGTTATAATCCCCAATTTCCCCATTAACCCAGACGAGCAAAGATATATGAATTATGTGAGCATAATATATTTCTCAAATTTTGTATGTGTAATAAGATGTTTGAGTTTGAAATGAATCATTCAGTCGTAGGTGCCATTCCTTTGTTTTTCCATTCCATGTCGCTCCGTTATCCTAAAAGCGTCATCCTAAAACTAAAGTTTTCCTATGCCTATTCAAATCAATAAACGTAGTTGTAAAATCTTGATGGCATATAGCTGGAGACTAGATAGGTATGGATGAGACTAGAATTATCTGTACTTACAATGCATCCATGGAATTGATTTACTCGCAATCCTCTGCACTTCTTGAATATTATGATGATTTTGGAAGGAGGGAAATAGGAATTCTCTCTTTTATGGATATGACCCTGTCGTGTTCGTCAAGGCCTGGCAATGACTAATGACGTCATATAACTGTCTTTAAATCAATTTTTCCTCCATCTCGCACATTTCCAGATTTCTCATTTGGTATCAAGAGAAAGATGAAGCGTTCGAGAGAGACGAAATGTGGAAGAAAATCCCCAACGTTATGCTCTTCAATACGACCATGCACTCCCGGACACGGTACTCTATTGTCTGGATAAAAAGTCGAGATAGCTATGGGTATATAGGGCTGTCCAAACTCCAAACAGTTTCATATCCATGCAACCAAATGGATATACGGGCAGGGTTTGAACAGCTCTACCCAGCTATTTCGACTTTTTACCCAGACAATACATTAATCTGCATACTAATTACATATTCAAACAAGCAAGCACTTTATCTATTTTCGAAATCGGCTATATTATGGAGTAGTGGGATTATTGCTGATGTTGATATAGTAATCATGTAAAATGATGCTCCCAATCAGTCGCTTAACCTTCACCGTAATGCAACTCAAATGGCCTGTGATGCCACTCCTGGAGGGGTACCAAGTCCCTGGAGATATCATCCGTATCATCGACATTTGGAGGAATGGGAAAGGACTCGAGAAAAATACTAATGTTTGGTATGCGGATAAAACGAAAGATTTAAAAAATATTACGTTGAAAATCTTAGTCGTGGAACATCCACCTGGTGTCATCAAATACACGTCACCTGATGGCATTGTAAGATATAATCATTAATCATTTCTTATTAATTGTTTTTGTATAATACGAAAACTAAAGTTGCATGATGATTTAAAAAAAAAATATTCAGGTGGACTACGCAGGGGTTGAAATTGACATTGTAATGGCACTCAAGATCATAATGAATTTTAACATTGAGCTCGTGGATGCGGACTCGGACACAAAATGGGGTGGTAAAGTGCCAGCTGAGAATTCCACTGAGAATTTTTACGGAGCCGTGGCTCGTCTCATCTACGGTGAGACGGACATGGCCATCGGCTCATTTTTTATTTTGAAACACTATTTGGACTTTCTGGATATGAGTATACCACTGGATGTGGCCTGTACTTCTTTCCTCACTCCTACACCCCTCCCCCGCCCCCGCTACTTAGCGCTCATTCTCCCCTTCAACTATCAGCTTTGGATCCTCGTCGTCCTCATCTGCTTCCTTTTTGCTCCTTTGGGCCTGTATGGCTTGACACGTCCCAGACGGCATCGGGACGAGTACGGGACCT
The DNA here is from genome assembly GCA_034695245.1 of Dicyrtomina saundersi. NCBI lineage: Eukaryota > Metazoa > Arthropoda > Collembola > Symphypleona > Dicyrtomidae > Dicyrtomina > Dicyrtomina saundersi. The sequence goes on along the minus strand of JAQFZE010002930.1, from coordinate 10,235 downwards.
TCAGCGGGAAGATAAATGTCGTCCTCACGTCCTTCCAACTCATGTGTCAAGTTGCGAAGCATATCTGGCCCAAATACTGGCCTGTCCGAATGTTCATTGGCTGGTACTGGCTCTTCACTCTCCTCATAACGCTCGCGTACCGGGGAGCCATGGTGTCCTTCCTCACCATCCCACTCTTTGAAGCACCCATTGACACCATCAATGACTTGGCTGCCTCAGGGTTACGAATTGGGGGATGGGGTGTGGAGCTTGAGAGACTTTTCACACAGCACAATGTGGGCAGTCATCATGAGAGTGAGGTGAAGGTGGCTCTTGCTAATAAATACGAAGTAAGTACCGGCCTTATTACCTTACCTTACATTGTAAAATATAATAGGAAGAGATATTAAGCATTGGATAATATGCGGATTACTACTTACGTAGTGTGTCTCAAAATAAAGTAAATTGTGGACTAACTCTTTTGTATGGAGCGCTTTATTTTTATTATCACGATTGCAGTATTTTTTTTTCTTGGAGACACATGCACTTAATTCTTCCCTTTGGAGTTTTAGAGGACATGTAGTGAAAAACGTTTTTGTTCAAATTTCCTTTGCTCACATTTCATGGCATGTTTGCCCTTTCATGAGAGACGAATGACTTTCCATTCATCAAGTCGCATGAATGCATCCATGACTTGAAGCAAGAATCGTTCGTTGTCTGACGTGTGCACGAAAGGGGAAGAAAAGCGGGATATTACACATTATTGGAACCGCTTTCCCCCAAACTTGTTGGTTCATCTTTGACCTTCCCATCCCTCCAACTTTCAGTTTGAGTATTCGGATTTATTACGTAAATGGCAATGCTATAATATGCAATGTCTGTACGACTATACTCATACCGTCCGTATATAGGTTGATGTTGATAGAGACTTATGTATAAGGAGACCCAGCGGAGTTTTTATCTGCATCTGTTGTATTGAATGTTCTGTAAGGACGCCTGACTTATAGACGATTAGGCTTAGAATTCCAGAAAATAGGAATTACGTGACAACTATACTCACTCACTCAGAGCAATCAAGTCTGAATTGTAAAAAGTAAAAACAGAGAATCTTGCTTCATTAATTTTGTTTCTCAAGTATATAACACAGGGTCCTTTGTGGGCTAGTTAGGTGTTGTTGGGTGCAGTTGTTGGCAGTGTACAATTTTCATATACCGTAAATGACGGAATAAGCGCCCGGATGCTTAACTAATTTCTTAGACTCACAGCCCGGCGCTTATTTGAGATACGGCGCTTATCTGAGCCCGGCAGTTCTTTAACTTTTTAAAATTTACGGACAAAAACTGAAACTATTTTATACACAATTATGCCTAAAACCAAAGTTTTTGAATTGTTTTTTTATTTTTGACAAAATAATGTATATTAAAGAATACTTTTGACACCAAAATGTGATTCAGCTATTTAAAAATGTTTTGTTGTAATTTATTATGCCTACAAGTTATTTATAGCCCGGTGCGCTTTTGAGTCCTGGCGCTAATTCGATCATTTACGGTATACTGATTCACTCGTTTTCTCTCTGTCATAGAACTCACAGTATCCAGTAATTTTATTTATGCGTATGTAAGTGGCTATAGGTGCTTTTCTTATTTATGTACCTACATAATAATACGTAAAGGATTCTTAGTATAGCACAATAACTCAATCACTGCAACCAACTCAACTCCTAACTTTCACCAGGACCTGCCTATAATGTTAATGTTCAATATAGAGCGATTCTACGACATTGTACCGGGACGACATTGCGTTGGCAACATTTGGATGCAACGACAGTAGGCCGACAGGCATTTCGTAGTGCACCTTTCGACGAAGACATCTCGTTAAAAGACATTACGTCTAATCTATTAGGATGAAGGAAAATGAGTTTAAACAAACGTACGATTAGTCGATAACAATTTTTGACTGTATTTTATTTGAGTATTTAACTCTAAGCTTTAAGCATTTTAATTTTCGAAACTAACGATAAGAACGTTTTGCAGCAGTTTTACTTGATAAATTAGTTTCTTTATAGGTTGGCAAAATTAAATAAACATTATAATTTCTATGCCTTGATTTATTTTCGTTTGTACAAAATGATATTCATTACATTATCACTGGATCTAGCAACCACTTAATGTCTACCAACGCAACGTCAATCAACGAAAAGTCTACTACTCAATGTCTCTCGACTCTCGACCCAACGTCGTCGACTCAGTGCCCGTTCGAAGGCATATTTTCAGGTGGAATGTCTTTCTTTGTAATGTCGTCGGCCGAATGTCGTTCCGGTCCGATGTCGGCAGACCCTTCTCAACCCCGCTTTTATTTCTATTTTGCTTCCCGAGAGAGTATTGAGAAATAGAGACTCCCGCCAATTTAGAGCATTGAATCAAGTAGTTCATTAATTTTGAGAAAAGTTTTCCGCTTTCCCTGTGACAGCCCCAACAAAAGGAAAATCAAACTTCTCGAAACATGGGGTTTGATGGGACGATGGGAGAGCGAGGGAAATATCGCTTGGTATGCCCTGATGACAGCCCTTCTCACACTCCGAACACGTAACTTCTTGTTCTAATTCCCAGATTGAATTATTTACTTTACTTTTTTTATATAGGTAATCGAGGATTTGCAAAATGGGATTTCTATGGTAGCTGCTGGTGAATTTGCCCTGTACGAAAATATACGTTTCCTAAAATTTATTCGACAAACAAGAAATTTGTCCAAATCGGGCTCTCCGTCCATGCGGCTCATGAAGCAGTGCATCGTGCCTGTTCACATTGGAATCGCGTATCAGAAGAACTCTCCGCTGACCAGAACCATTAATCGGTACTGTGATGAACATTTACTTTTATGTAATGATAATTAGATACATCGCTACTGAAGATTGCCGATCTCCAGTGCTCAGCACTAATGGAAAAATTGCCATTTTCGAATTCACACTAAAAGCAAACTCGCCGATATTCAGTTTTTGGCTTAAATAGTATATAATTTGGTTTTTCAGCACAATAAGCAACAAGATATATCCAAAAGTATAGCTGCTTCTTTTGTCGGAAAAAATTATACACAATAATTAAATACATACAAAAATGGAGGTCGGCAATTTTTCTTTAATCTTTGCATGCTAGTTGGATTTAGATAATATGATATTATGTATATGTATAGACTATATATCTATTCATGCCAAAAAATTAATACAATACAAAAGACAATGAATAAGTTTTTTTGTCAAGTTTTAATGCGTTGGATTTAACACATTTATTCAACCACACGCTATATTTTTTCCACATATACACTAATCTACATCTGTGTGATAGAACAAATATATATTTTATGTGTTACATCAATTTTCTTTTTTTTTGTTCATAATACAAATTTAAAATCCGAATATATATATATGTACATATAATTATTTGTGTTCAAGTTTGTTTTCGTGATTGTGACCTAAGATTTGAGTCTATATTATACATACAGCTCAAAATTGTATGTAAAGACAGTAAATGGAGAATGATTACATAAATTGCACACTTTTTGGAAATATATTACTGACTTGAATTAAAATATTCGAGACTAGAAATAATATATTGTGAATGCATAATGGGTTGTAGAAGGTAAACCCTCTCTTAACAATGCACATATACGACTTGACTCTAATTTCAAAGAGTAATCAAAAACTAAATTATATAGTGCAATATAAAGCAAAAACGTTATTCACAACTTATTTCAATGACTTCTTGTGACCAGTGTATAATAATTATTTCCAATTCTAATAATAATAACTAACCATTATAAACTTTGTTAATGTGATTTTTAACACAATAATTTTTTCATATTATTTAAATTTTGGTTTGCCCCTTATATTAAAATTCATGCAGCACTACATATAACAACACTTAATGCGATCAATAATTATACGTAAGGTACCTCACAATGCTATTTTTATTGGTCTTGCTGCCCCCATTCAAATAGCACATATAGTGTCCTTGACTATAACATTCGAATTTGGTTTGTCACGACGCAGTCATGATGAGTAAAGTATGCACATTTTTTTTTCTTCTCCAGAATTTCATTATACATACAAAATGGCTATTTAAATGACTATTTAAAATTCATATTACCGTGAACAAGTACCTACCTACATTTTACAAGTTAAAAAATTTGGTAAATGAAATCGCTGATCGAGGTTGTGAATGATTAAAAGAAATTATTTTCGAAAAGTTATATAGAATATGGGCAATGTATACAAAATTGAAATAAAATTATTATGACTATATTTAATATATATAGACACATTCGGAGGTTTAGTGAATCTGGATTAGTGAAAAAATGGGGTGCACGACTAGTACAGCTGACAAAAGAAAAAAATCGAGCTCTCTACAATCACAACCCTGATCACAATGAGGGAGATGCTGAAGGAGAATCTGATGAGCAGTCCTCCTCAACACAACGGCAACAAAGAGTTCTTACCATGACAGATCTCCAGGTATGTTTTCATAATTCATGACATGAAGAGTTTTTTGGCAAAACGGGATAAGTCCATCAAAGCAAATCTTGCAGGAACAACGAATAATGAGTCAAAGGTGACAGGATAATTTGCCCATTTTTTACCCGATTTGCCAATCAACTGTTCAATGTATAATATTTCAAGGTTAATGTTAATAGTAAAATATTCAGCACCATTTGCTGTGTTTGTAGGCACTGCTTTGTTTAAAATCGCGTCGCACCTCAAAATTATTATCTCTCCCGGGTTGACGTAAGGAATTATGACGTAGTATTATCTGTATAGGTACTTAATATTCGTGCGAGTAGCAGTGCAATGAATTTCAAAATTTAAACTAGGAATAAAAATTAATACATCTATGTATCACTTGAGCCACATTTATCAAATTTTATGGTTCAATTATTCAATTTTAATTATATCTCCTGCATTTTCAAACGAAAATGATCCCGCGAAATTCCAGGGGTATGTAAATTTAAATTTAGACGTTAAATAGTTATGCTTTTTTAGTTAGAGAGCAGTCCGATCCGATCCGAACCTGCGGTGGTCGTTGTCAGGTATACAAGATTTAAGATACAGTGTAAGCCCTATAATATTACATAATATCTTTTATCCAGTTGAATTTTTTTAATACATGTAACACATTATAGATACAGTTTATATATATAACTTTACTTTACATAGATATTAACTGGTCATCAAAGATGACATGGGCACAGCCGCACAAACACCAGACCATCTCAAATCCCCGACTCAATAACGATCAACGTACCTTTACCTATAGTTACAATATATAATAATCACATAGGATCACAACTGACATTTAACATGGACAATTTATAGTACACGTACTTTGCATGCAAATTCTGTTGACAGACAATATATAGTGTAGCAATAGCAATAGGAACTAATAATATTGTAATTTATTATAGCACGCAATTGAATTCAGGAAAACTATCATCTGATTTTTTTGCATTGCAAGTTTTGAAGAAAGACTATTAGATTACTATATATGCTACACATTTTTAGGAACAATATATTATATATATAGCAGGATGAAATCCACTCTATCTAAACAGTTAAAAAGCCCCGTTAATAGGTCAAGGTCAATTATTTTGTGGTCAGTGGTTTTGGTGATCCCGCTCCTGGAACGAAAACCTTGTCGTTTTATAAATACATATTGTGCGACGATATTCATATTATACATATGATAATTTACTCGGAATCATACCTAAGAAAAGATGCGTACTTTTTATTAGCTATCTTTATTGGTAATGAATTCGCCCAATATTACTGTTCGCATTAATTAATTCTTGAAGACTATATACTATAACATACTTAAATAGAATTCATTTTAATTCCCAATTACACAATTATATTAAGTAATAAAACACAAATAATTGGACACACAACAATAAACAATAACGACGACGACGTTTAATGGATTTCGTTTCATACAATCTTTTTATAATATATATGTATATACACACACCACTCGCTCTCGTTTGTGCCGGTCGTTACGATGAACGATGACGACTGATTTCAAAGCATTGCAATAATTATTTGCCACAAGCATATACATAGCTATACAAAGTGAATATTAATAATGAGAATACTGTATATATATACATAATTATACAAATACAAGATAATAATCTAAAAGTGTCTAATTTTTTTTCTATTATACATGTAGGGCTCGGTGTACTTACTACTTATTGGAGTATTATTCTCTATCCTTGCTTTCCTTGCTGAGGTCATGGTGGTTCACGTCCGGAAAGCAACCATGAATGTTAATAAGGAACTGAAAAAAATCGTTGATCTTACAAAAATAAAAACTATGTCTGTCATCGAGGATCGGAAGTTCCTCATGGAATATGAAGCTCAGTTTCAGAGTAAACTTCGACGACGTAAAAAGAATTCAAAAAAGCGTATGAGGAAACAACCACCATTCCCTTACATTGACTAGCCCAGCCTCGTTTAGCCTATATTTTCATTATTTTCTATCTGGACGAGAGTTTTAGATCTCCCTGTATATATCTGTATGAAGCATAGCTCTCCATCTCAATTCTACAGCCTATATACAACTCAATAATTCTACAAACACGAAAACACCAACCATATTATAATACACATATTCAACTATCATCCCCGGACCTTCTACACTAATTAATCCTTTCACTGTTTCCCAGTAATGTGTAGCATCCTACAGTCCTACCTATACATTCCATAAAGCCACAAGTACCCCATTAATTTTTAAATCTAGATCGCGGAGATAAATACGTACCTACATGTTAAAAAGCTTTTCCTATCTCAAGTTTTATTTTATTTTTTTAAATATTTCAAATTTATTTTGTGAAGGCTCATCTGGCTCTGGCAAAATCAAACTGAAAATGGTGAATAAATTTCCTTTAGTAGCTACTTAAGCACGTCAACAATCTATCTAATGAAAACTCTTATATAATATAACGCATAATATTAGAAGCTACTATGATTACGATCATACAATGTAAAATCTTAGCCCACACTGAAGGTCCATCAAAAGAATCAAAATCCATTATATTATTATGCTCTCCATCTCCCTTTGAAGTTTGAAGTAGTTGACTAGATGTAAAAGTTGTGTATATAGTCAGAGTTGATGGACTACCTTTCAACCGCATCACAACACCACCACCATCACCACTACCACCACCACTTTCTCTGTGTACTCTCTTATAGTGGCAATATATTAAACTATGCCCCATTAATATTATTAAATCTCGATAAAAAAAATGTGATTACTAAAATCAAACTAAGCGCAGGATATACATAATGCTAAATTTTCTATCTTGTCATTTTACGGTGGGAATCAAAGTCATGGTGAGAAAAACCTGGAATTTAGGTTCCATAAAATTTATATAGTTTCTTTTATTTTCTGACACAGCAACTTTTCTATGCAGGCAAAAGCATCTTTGTATTGCAGTGTAATTTCCTAAAACACATAATTAATTTCTATTTATAGCTGACAGACTTTTAAAAATTAAGGAGGGGATTTGCATTAAATGGCTATGTGCTGTATGATGCAGTAAGTAGCTCTAATCAAAGGGTTATAAATATATAAGGGAAAGAACACAATGGGGCTTAAAATGAGAAACGATATTCACTCAAAAGAAAATATGCTGTGCAAATGTGTAGTATTTGGAGATACATACAAAGCAGATGTTATGTGGTAATAATAATTTAATTAATTTCCAATCTGCACAGCTATACTCTAGTCTGTATGTGTATAGCAAGTAGGTGCCTATACCTTCATAATAAGTTTTTGTACAAGTTTATAGTCGCTTTCTAATTCCAATAAAAGGAACACCACACTATGAGTATTCTGTCTTGTGTAGTATAGATTTGTATTGTTTACAGTTTGTGGTTTGCGGCATCATAGTATGTATGTTCAAATACTAGATAAAAATATTATTTTTTCCTTACAATTACTACACTTAAAGTAGACTTAAAGACTTAAACTTTAGCTTGATTCAAAGTGTTTTTCAATAAAACTAGACTAGTCATAATAATATGTTAAATTAAATTAATTAATCGTCCCTTCAAAAAATATTCATCTTTAATCATAATATATAAAAACAAAGCTCTATGCAACAAATTTTCTTCAACAATTAATCAGTTTAAATTAAATGTAATTAACAAAATTAAAGCTTATAACCTACAGCAAACGTGTGGATGGGACATTTTACAAGAAGATAGTCGCAGTGAATTGTTTTAATCGGCACATGCACACACATATTTTAGCTAGTAGACGTCATACAGAGCAACTGAAGCGGCTCAACTATACGCATGAAATATTGTTTAAATGAGATACGATTCCATAAATAGGATAAATTCACACTTTCGTAACATCTAATATGACTGATTCTGAGTTTAATGAAGACAAGGAAAAGTCATGTAGAATGTAGATTGTAGACTCATCGTTGTAATTTTGTAATCGTCGGCAGTGAAAAATTTGCTAGCATACTTAGGTATATTTTTTACCTGTACGTTTTCCAGCTCATAAGCTTCCATATAAAATGACATCTATTCTTGCAGTAGAGTACACATATCATATATCCATTCATCACTTTGCTGACTCTTATTGGCTCCATTATTATGTATTATATGGAAACCAATATCAAATGTAATATTAAGGAAGCTGTTGAGTCAATACTTGTGCACTAAAAGCTTACGAAAATCATATCAGTAGGGTACTATACTTTTGCACCGACCGATCAATCAAGCTGATTATAAAGACCAAGATATGAAACATAAATATTTCTAAATTATGCACGCGGATAAACTTGCACTGCATTCATTAAATTAACTGCAGTGTGAGCAATCCACATTTTACGTAGGCCAGTATCTACAGACAGATAACGGCTGACGACTGAGATGATATTTATTTTTAGTGCAGAGTAGAATACGGGCTGCCGAACACGTAGCCAACAATATGCAATAGAGTGAAGTAGGATTAGAGAATATGTAGATCATTAGCAGAAGACTAAAATATATAGGTATAGTGTAAAAAGAGTGGTTTAGTTTTACTAACTTGGATATTTCGAGATTTTATGTCAATTGGATTGGAAAAAAATCCCCGAAAGTTATTTATGCCGCGAGTGTTTACCTACGAACTTAAACCTATAAGTTCTTGACACTTAACGATAAGTATAGTAATGACTGTACATATACCGAGAAAACTGACGAGATACAAACTATTTGTAAGACACGTACGTGTGTACACTACTATCTACTCTAAACATTACACAGAGAAGTAATTAACACGCGAGATTTACACATCCACGGAGAAAGTCGGGGATGTTTTCCAGTGAAGAACTATTTTGGTGGCGGGCTCCTTTTCGTTGGAGATGGCCTCATGATGGGGATGTGTGGGTGTGGATGGGTTGGTTCGGTGAGTGGACTCCACGTCAGCCTCCAGTATAGTCTGCTCGCTCGGGTACTTACCCCCACCGGCAGCGCCAGGGGAGGAGATGTTGTTCCCAGGAGCCTTCCCGTGCCTTGTCATGTCGTTAAGAAGGATCCCTTTGACCTTGTTGAGATCCTTGGCGGGACTGCAGTGGGAGTTGGAGTTCAATTTGTCTCCGTAGCCGTCGGGATGCTTATCATCGAGTGTGAATGAGCTCTCCTTGTGTTGACGCATAATTTGCTGGATTTGAGAATGATGCAGAGGGAGGTGGGCGTGGGCAGAGAGTGGGGCATTATTCAGTGACAGACTCGTGAGGGATCTGTCCGTGTGGGTGAGTGTATGGAAAATACTGTCTCGGGATGGGGAGGTCATGAGGATGCCGCCCTTCCCGACTTTCGGTGAGATCCTTTGTCCAATATCTCCGGTGGACGTTGGTGGGGCAGAAACTTTTCGGAATTTTATCGAAAATTTCCCAGTTTGTGTTGACACTGATGCATTTCCAATTGAGGGCATCGTTTGACTTCGGCTCACAGCACCAAAAGCATCCTTCTGAACCGGAGGTGCAATGTATCCACAAAGTATCCGCCCAAAACATGCACACAGAGCATTCTTCATGGCCAGACGGAATTCTTTGAGATGGTAAGCGTATAAAAAGGGATTGAGTGCAGAATTGGCATGGGATAAAATTATTGTGAAATTCATTAGCTCCATTGGAACGGGGAAGTCCCGGTAGAATGCCTGTAAAATCATTTTTTCTCAGTTTCTAATAATAATTGAATACATATTACATAC
>JAQFZE010002929.1:0-13549 GCA_034695245.1 Dicyrtomina saundersi | reverse complement strand
CACATCCAGATCCAGACAAATCTTGGAGGAGAAAAAAAAACCTTTTTGTGAAAGAATTCTTTTTTCTTCTAGTTTTTGTGTGTGTGTGTGTGTTGTCTGCCCATCGTAAGAATCTCATGTCCTGGCCTATAGCCTATGGTTCTAGTGCTATATATGTTTCTACTTGTAGTTTTATGTAGTTCACAGTTTATTGTTCATCCATTGCATGTGCTCCTCATATTTACGAGGATGAGGAGGAGGACAACGACGACGATTATCATGATTATTACTACGACTATAAAGTATGACGTTTCATCCAATGCTCTTCCTCTTAAGGTTCAAAATCCGCTTTTTATATACCTTTTAAAAATACAGATACATTTCTATTTTGATTCTATAGCCTGAGTAGATATAGATGTCTACATCCTACATCCTGCAGCCTTTGACTTTACATTTAGTGAGATTAAATGTGGGAGCGAGCGAATTCAAGTCGAGCCTCCTTTTCTTTTTAAAAAAGAAGATAAAAGTGCAGGCTATTTGTGTACTTTAGAATTACGATAGGTTCGAAAAGCTGAGGCACACCACACGTCATAAGCTGTACACTGTACGCAGTGTATCAAAGTTTAAAAGTGGATTTTTAAAGATGGTGTGTATTTCTCTGGGCTGGCGTAATAAAAGCATTCTTCTTGAGAAAGTGAGAGCTTAAGGAAATTTTGGTGGTGGTGGTTATTTCCTAACTCATGGTGACAGCTGACTGTGTCAGTAGGATTTAGATGAACAACTTCTTGCCTAATGTCAAAGTAGAAGCTGATATCGATAATGGGAATTCCGTATAGTGCACCGCTGAATACAGAGCACACAGATTCAATCCAATTCCAACAGAAATAGAAATAGAGAACGCACGTGTTCAGCCATATATGTCCATCCTACCTACCTACCTAGCTAAATTACAATTATGTGTAGTGGGGAGATGAAGGAAGCCACTTGAGCGACTTGAGCCTCCGCTGTAGTCAGAGTCATACTGATCGAATCCAAGAAATCCGAATAGGATCTGCATCGACTGGATGGACACTGACTCCGCATGGCTCGGAATTTAGTGCACAGGTATTCATTAACTATTCACGAGACGGAGAGAATTATTTGAATTGTCTATCCACTGTTGAGCACCAATTGCTTCAATTTCATTTCATTCCCCTCGTCTTCACTCTCATGCTGGCTCCGTTCCTTTTTTTCTTGTGTGTGTGTTGTTGGTTGAGGGATGTGAATTCTGAGTGACCAGCACCGACACCAGCACGAAGAGATGATCGGACGAAAGTCTCAAGCGTGAAAAAAACACAAGTTGACCGTAGAAGAAGACGAAGACGAAAACGAAGAAGACGTAAGACTGACGGATGGAAATTTAGACAGATTGCTCCTGAAACCAACCGTACATGAATACCAATAGAAAACCAATGCCCATATGTATGTGAGCACTACACGTAATGCATGTCGGTCGCTGTCCGCGTCCTGTCTACATAACACGCAGTGAGAAAGAACAAAACATTTCCCTCTCACTCAGTCCGCTATGTGTTTTCCAGTTTTCCCCGAGTCTTATACATCATACACATTGGCTATTTTTTTCTTGCTTGCTTTAATTTCACAAGCCTTTAAAAGCAGAGGTAGGTAGGTAGGTAGGTATCCTAGTTTTTTGCTTTCTCTCCGAGTGGTCACAACTCACTAAGAATGTAAGTGAAGAAACATGAGGGGGAAAGGGAGAAAACATGTTTTCTAGTCACTCTCACATTTCCGTGTATAATCAGTCCCATTTCCAGTACCATCTCCGTCCCAATCCCAACTCAGGCGTGTAGGAATCAATTGAGAGACTCTTCTCGTCCGGAGAGAATTACTTGTAAATCTGAACTGACACACGGTTCACTTCCCTCCATGCGCATTCCAATATTGAATTTGAAACATGGCTCAGGAAGGAAGGACTTGAGCATTTTCGAATCTTAAGTCAAGGGGACAGGCAGGGGCAGGAGACGAGTGAGACGTGGTGAGTACGCCCTACAAAGCCACAAAGGTAGCATCTATCTATGGAGGGCTTGGTCATTTAAATTATACTTTTGCATATAGACTGGGAAATACTACATAAACGAAGGAGCACTACATCATTGATGGCAATCGTCGCCTTTTGTCTCAACTAATCAAAAATTACACCTGTCTTCCGTCCTTGAGACAGACTCTCAACATCTCCCCGCCTTCCAGTTCCAGTTCCAGTTCCAGCCACTTCAATTTTTAATGATGACAGTTGAAAACTGACTGTGGTGCTGATGATGCGGTACGAAGTAGAGAAGCGAAAGAAAAAGCGTTGGTTTTTAGAGAAAATGAAAATCTTATGATTTTTTTTAGCGGAATCTAAAACGGAAGGAAAGTGGATTGGGTGTGCGTGTGGACAAAGTAGAAGAAATTGAAGACTCAAGTCTTTATAATTTCTGTAATTATAATAACTTTGTCAACTGAATTGAAATGAAACATAGATATCTATAAAATAGAATATAGAATTATGTAATTATGCATACCTATAGGTATACAGGTATCTTCAACATTGTACACTTTACTCTTTCTCTTACGTACGATTAAAATCATAATTCATTATAATTTACATACTTACGAGACTTGCCAAAACATAGGGAAAGGGAAAGGTATCCGCGCCTACATAATAAAACTAATGATAAAACTCTGCTGAATTCCCGCTCATAGCTATACCATTATAATATGATTCAGTCTTAAAATAGATTCTAACCAACATCATATATACAATATGTGTGCCATAAGCCTGAGTGCCTGAGTCTGAGGAACGACAAAACTTCACTCCCTCCACGCGAACAGGTTCAGGAATAAAATGTGACAAGGACAAGGGACAGGGACGGGGACGGGGAAAGTATGAAGAAAATGAAAAGGGAGAAAAAAGCTAAAAAAAGAGAGTGAGACTCAAAGTGGGAAACAAACCAATCTAGTCAAAGATAAGTAAAAGAAAAAGTAAAGTACCACCTCAAGATACCTATCTATAGCATCCCCAGTTAGAGTCACACTCAAGTTTCTGAATAATCTGAATAATCTTTTCCATACTTTCCAACTTTGTAAAACTTTTTACTTTTTCAAACTCTGTCTCTCTCTGATTTTCCCTTCCCTTCCCTGCCCTGCTGCCTTGTGTATATGTAATATGTGTACACCCGACGCCCTACACTAAGTCTATTCAGTCCACACTTTCCCATATGTTATTATTTGTGAAGGGAATGTTGCTATACAAAAAAGGAATTTGTTTTTCAAGCCCTACTTATTTTTTTAAAATTAGAAAGTTACTGGATAGTTGCATATTATATAGTACTGCACTCTCCCGTACAATTATATACACTATGGAATTTATTACCCATGTATAATTTAGAATGCAAACTACCGCTACCAAGTTAAGGGTGTAGATTGTAGATTGTGTTCATATTATGTGCACTTATGTAGCTTGGGAGATATTAAAAAAATGTCCGAATGGCAACACATTGTTGACTCTCCTCCTCATATTTAATCTATTTCGATCTATTTGGAAAATTTTTGAAACTGGAATTTTGAAGTGGGTACCTACCTATGGTTAGGGATAGGGACATGTGGAGAAAGTATTGAAATTGAAATAGAGACAATGACAAAATTTGTGAGCGTCATCATAAGACGACACGTACAGGGGTCTGGTGAAAATAAATTAATATATATAGGTAGATGTTCCCCTCTCCAATTTCTTACATGACTATACCTATGTAGGTACCTACCTACACATTTTACATGGGGCTCCTTATACCTTCTGAAAAACCTCTGCTACATATTTCTCTTCCGATGTCTGTAAGTCTACTTATACATAACTAACTAAATTACACTACTACAAACTTTTGTTAACTCTGTTCTGTTACTGTAGCACTATGATACATTGGTAAAAGTTTATATATGCTATATGGACGGGAGTTATATTATGGTGTTAGTGCGAGTGGCTGCTGTATTCTGCACATAGCATGGTTCGTTGGCGGGGGTTTGGTTGGTTTGGTGAGAAGACAACTTTGTTTTTGCGCGAATTGGATTATATATCCCAGACGTTGTTCGAGGCCAAAACTAACCAATGCCAATGTCAAGGTTTGCATATAGTGTAGATGCATCTAAAATATCCATGTACCTACCTACCTACCTACTGTGTGTTTGTATAAGATTATTATTATATACACGGAAATATTCCTATAGGGATAATGTATGATGGAAAAGGGTGGTCCATATGAAGAAAAAGTTGAGCGAGAAAGAAAGTCGAAATTTTTTTAAATTTGTTGACAATCGCACGTGCTAAAAAAAAATCTATGAAGAAGGAAGACTAACTAAGCTCATGTCATTTTTAGATATGTACATGATATGGAGTTACCTAACTTACGCTTTCGACTACTGCGGCTCTTATACTGTACTCAAATTGACATATTTGACATTGAAAAACGTATAGATGGGAGCCCCCTATTTATTTGTATCAGTAAAGCTAATATACAAGCGTAGGTAGCTTATGTAGTTCCAGTTACAGCTTTCACTTTAGTGATATTCCAGGAAAAAAATGTGCAACTACCCCATTATATGTATGTCTATAGTTTCCGAAGGGGAATTTAATATCATACATGCCATAATTTATAGAATATTACAACGTACCACCTAACCAGCTAGTAGTAGTTTAGTTACACAAGAGATATTAGTAAAAAAAAAAAGAAACGTGGGCTTACCTCGAACGATTAGATTCTTGCCAGCCACAAAGTAAGTGTCGGTGTGAGCAGCTGCAGGCAATGGTGTTTTTGAAGAGTCCACATAAACATTCACGCTGGCCAAGTCAATATTTTTCTTATCACACAGCGGACGTAGTACTTCACTGCATACAGAAAAATAAACAAATCATGATGTAAATAGTCATTATTATTATCCCTTGAATTTCAAAATACAACACACACACACACAAGGAAGAAAGAAGTTTCCACCATATGATTTACCATGAGTTTTCCCCTTACACCTTTACATTATTGTATGACGGCTGTCAGTGTCAAGCTAGTGCCAAGTGCCATGTCTGTACTCGTACTAATGTCTACTATCTACGTACCTTCTCAAGCACCCTCCGCTCAAGTCTGACAACTTTGCCTAAGGAAATTTTTACCATTTGACTTGCCTAGAGAAAAATAAAAATCAATTTTTAAACAGTCTCTAACATTCGCACTATACAGCCATTCAAATGGAAATTGTTGGACGATATAATGTGCCTCGGTCCCCGACCGAGACCGATACCGAGATAGATGAACTCACCGCCACAGTAATTACATTGAGTACAAAAAAAACAATACAAGTAGTTTGTATAGAATTTTTTTTTTAAAATCCAAGCTACGAATGTTGTGTAGCTTAACCAATGTAGTTTCAATTTTTTATTGCGTCTTAAGCTTCAGTCTAAAAAAAAGAAGGAAACAGAAAAGGAGGGAAAGTTACTCGGTTGTTCCCAGCACTACAACTTCTTCGTCTTGAGTCCCGATTGCACTTACTTTTCCTGTCCATGTCAACAAGACTAAGATTAATCGTCATCATAATCGTCACAGAAATACAAAGTCTAGAGTTTTCCCATGTATTTGAGAAGAGAGATTTATTTTCGAAATACATCGAATCTATAATTTCGTCTATTATTTTCTTTATACATATACATAGTATTATTCACATTCGTCTCGTTATCCGCTACCCGTGACGTTATCGCCCTCATAATCGTTAATCGTTTTGGGTGAAAGTCCTCGCCAATCCATTTATTTGAGTTTGCTTGCAAGAACTGTTTGACGGGAAAAGCAAAACCTTCTAATATTATTGTTCACACGAAGTTTGTCGTTTTTATTTGATTTTAATCTATGGGGCCTAAATAACTTGGGCACGTTACAAAATAGAGAAAAGTCTGGGTCCTGACCAACAATCAACTGCGCTCAGGTTTGCTTTGCTTCCTGTTTTGAGCGGGCTTGTAGTAGTAGTAGTTTCACGCTGTCTGGTTCTGGTTCTGGTAAAGCCTAAGCACCTATGCCTATGATGGCATCTACATACTGAAATGCATAATTATTTGCTTAATAATGCAGTATCGCGCTATGCGTTCCTTATTTTAAGATACGCAATATGCCGTCTCAACCACACGCATGGGAATAAGCTCATAAATAAATTATAAGCTACACACAGGCTACATGGAATATATCCACTCACTTCTCAAAATAAATAAAACGAATGTCGAATGTTATTTTTGGGGGGAAGTAAAGTGTGTCAGTGGTGCTCTGTGTGCCTATATATCTGTGAAAACAATCATCATGACATGGTGACACTTGAGCATGGGAGACTCGTGTATCCAAATCCAACTACGCGATGAGACTCATGACAGCATCTTCATCCTCATCTCAGAGCCACACAGTAGCCATCTGCCATGTTGGGTGGGAAGAACAAAAGAGTAGAATCATCTAAATCCCTATCATTTCAATTCTACTCAAAGTCTCCGTCTCCAACAAAGGAAAGACAAAAGGCAAAAGGCTTTCCACTTTCCCTTTGGATTCCACATCGATTTCGACTACCACTACTCCACACACACACACATACACTGGAAACGTACACGACTAAATATTACATACTGACTAATATCCCCTAACATACGAACATACAAAGTGGGAACATTTCTCAAAATTGTAACACCGACACTGAAAAGTAGGTTGCAATATCAGTCCCCATGTAGCTCCCTGTCTTTTAAATGTCATAGGAAAGGGGGAAAAAAGGAAGGAACGCGAAGCTGCTGTGGAGTGATGAAAATAATGTCCTTGGCTATGGATATTGGATTGACACAGATAGTTGCTACAGTAGTGTTCCGTCGATGCGGAGTCAGAGTTCCCTGTCGACTTAACTTCATTCGCTCCAACACAAGAAAAAAAAATAATAATGAAGTTTCATTTAATTTGTATCACAGTCCAAAATATTATGAAATTACACAGTGTGAGCTGTAAAGGAGTGAACACACTCCCACTTTTTTTTCCAACTTTTAACTCAACGTTGAGTAAAAAAAAAAGAAAGTTCCGTCGTTCGACCACTTTCCCCTTTTCCCCATTGTTATTTCGCTCCGTATTTTTCCTTCCTTCCCATTCTTTACATAAGAATGGACTCGGGGTTTAGAGTGGATCAGTTGTAGATTGTAGAGCCCAAGCCCGAACGAAACAGTGTACGCCGAAGAGCATCATGTGAATCATTAAAATGTCATTGGCTTTTTCTTCTTCTTCAGTTTCTTTTTTTGGCTTCGAATTCAAGTTCAACCTTGAGGAGAGAGTTATATCTGGAGTCTCAAATGTCTCACTCATTCACTACAATATAAGTCATTTCCGTCTTCCCTTTCACAACTACTCCCCATACACACTGTCCTTCCATTACCTGCCTATATACCAACTCTCTCTATATCTATAATTATATCAGTGGCGTGGGGGGACTCGACTGTATAAATTTTAGGGATCCTCGTCCTCAAGCCTGAAGCCGATGCAGAAATTGAGAGCCGGGAGGAGGGAAGAACAAGGGAAAGGAAAAAGGCGATAGACATATATAGTGAGGGAAAAAAACTGACGAAAAAAAAAATAGAGAAGAGGAAAATCTATCACCTAATTTAATCGTAAGTCTAGTCTACAGATAAACCAAGTAGAAAATATCCCAAATCTAGTAACCAGCATGCAGCATCCAAAAATCCTGAAGAATAAGAAGAAGAGAAAAAAAAAATAGAGGAAAAGGGGTAAAAAAAAAATTGGGAGTGTTGAAGATAGACAAAGTATCTATACAGTACTATAAATTATGTTGTAAACTGTGTGGACTTTATATGTACATGTTAGTTGGAACTCATACGACTTTCGACTACTGATATACCTATAGGACTGTAAGGTAGGTAGGTAGGTAGATACGCTCACTACCACATAAACTGATAAAGCACCCTCAACCTTTGACCGTATGTACAGATCGAGCCAAGTACATATGCCTCCTCAAGTTTTTATCCTTGAACTCCACACACACTGAGCTCTCTCTCCTCCGTTTCAAGAATACACAAAAGGTTAATATGTAGAACTTGAGTGGAGTGTGTGACACACTGTGACACGTAGTAATAAGAAATCCTCAGAAGAAATTCTCCTCGCGGCAAAATCCGTCAAACCTTTCCTCTTTGGTCACGACTATTTCCTTCCACGACACAAGTATTACATCCTGGAAGCCGACGCCGAAGCCGAACTATAGGCTCAAGCGAAACAACGACAACGACAGAGAGAGAGAGAGAGAGACAACTGACAAGGAAAACGCCCGTGAAGAAGAAAACCGAAACGAAGATGAAGTAAGGGAAAGCAATGGTGAAAGTAAGAAACCTTCCATGTGTATTTTATAGTACATACCTAGGCTACGTACATACACATAATTACATTTATACAAACTAACGACCATACAGGCTTCTTCACGATCCACTCCACACACTCCACACAACACGAGCACACAATCAAAAGGATGAAATAAGACGGGAAAGACGTTACACAGATCAAGTCAACGAGAACGACCAACGACGAGAACGACGAGAAAGTCGACGACGACGACGACGACTGCTCAACCGATGCTTCTCATCACATCACGTCTACTCAATTACCGTCTTATCATCGTCCATTTACACAGTCCATCTCCACAGGCATAGTCTCACCTCTGCGTATATATGTACGTACTTAGGTGAGTAGCGACGGCCAACGATGCACACACACACACACTTCATATTTTCAAGGAACCTGTTTCTCTGTCCATTTCTATTTTTGTATTACATATTATATCATATAGCCCTATCCAAAATGGGCAGTCGTGGCTTTATTAGTGGTCAGATATGACGTCCTAAATACCTCTCGCAGTGGACTCCTCGGAGGGGTGAGAGAAAATGCGCTGTTTTTGTGACATATTTGTATGTTCAGTATACGGCTGTGTGAGGAAATTGGATGTCAGGTTACTCCACGAATAATATCCTTAAAGCTTTTCGATTTTGATTTTCAAATCTTTGCTGTATGAGTCACTGAGTCCACACATAGTATAAGCATGCAGACAAGAAACTCCAATGGCAGTGGATGAGCTCAAATGCTGGTAAGTCTGGGTAAGGATGTGATAAAGACAGCACTTTGCATCTCAAAAATCTCAATGACCTGACCATGGCATAAGTTAGACATTGGATTAATGTTCAACAGTCCCCATCCCACTTTGAATAATTCTGATAAAGCGAGGAAAATTATAT
The DNA here is from genome assembly GCA_034695245.1 of Dicyrtomina saundersi. Taxonomy (NCBI): domain Eukaryota; kingdom Metazoa; phylum Arthropoda; class Collembola; order Symphypleona; family Dicyrtomidae; genus Dicyrtomina; species Dicyrtomina saundersi. The sequence goes on along the minus strand of JAQFZE010002929.1, from coordinate 4,248 downwards.
ATGATGTTTGAGGAGGAGGGGAAGTGGGAAAAGTTGAATGTAATCGGGAGGAACGTGAGAGACCCAATTTGAGAGATGTAATCTGTAATTCCCTGTCGATTCGTGTGACTGGTCTGAGTGTGGTTGGAATTTAAATGCATACTCATGTCATCGGAGCATTGCTCCGCACAGTCTCCAGCCCCAGTGACTCTCTACGGTGACGGTGTCTCCAGTCTCCTCCAGTGACAGAGACAGAATTACAAGATTTAAACACAAAATGCCATCGTCAACCTTTGAATTTGTCTTTGAACCTCTGCTCAGGGCCATTAGGAAAATCCTAATAGTAGTTTGACTTTCCTTCTGGCTTAAATATATATAAAAGTACTTAGTCTATGGTCTATGGGAGAAAATCTAGAGTCCCAAGATTCAAGAGTCGACGGAGAAAGAAAGAAAGAAGAATGTGTGTACTTTCACTGCCCATATCTGTAGCTTTGTCATTTGAAATACTTCCGAGTTTTCTCACGACCTCCTCCTACAGCTACAGTCCTCACGAATGTCTCTAGCGCTATGACTTGAACTTGGAATTCAAATTCGGATAAAATTCGTCTTTCCTTGTGAAAGTTGTCTCGGCGCGCGTACACGCACTCCCTCCCAATTCCATTACATTCCACTTAACTCACTCCCAAGCAACACATTTATTTAAATATACACATAATTCGACTGCTCTTCTGCCCAAGATTTGAGAAGCTGTCGCTCCCGTCTCAGTAATAATGTGTCTTGAGCCTCTTTTGAGCCTAGGGCCATAGCGCAACGGTTTTCCTCAGTATTTCCTAAAAACACGAACTCAGACCGCAACCGACGACAAAGACAACGACAACGACACCGACTGGGTATTATTTACTCCCTACGTCATCTCCTCTGTTACCTCACATCTCAGAAGACCCAGACCATAAGACCAAAACAAAACACTGGGTTTAAAATTTAAAATTCAAAAATGTCATCAAGAAAAATGTATTGTATATCCTCACAACAGCACTGCAGCACCATATGTATGACCCACGAATATTTTATTTTTGCAGTAGCATATGCGTCCTGCTACAAACTACAAGTACCTAGGTAGATGAATTTTTTTATTTAATATTTCCCGAGTTTGTGTGTGTGTGCATTTGTTCAGGTTCCCCAATTGTATATTTTGTATTCTGCTCTCTACAAAAGGGATTATTCACGTCATTCGAAATTCAAGACGGAGAAAAACCGCGATGCTCCAGAACTAAAGACACGAAGCAGATTACACTGAGACGAGAGGACGAGGACAGGACTCAAGGCTTAAGAAAGGAATATAGAAAAGAAAGGAGAAGGTATTACAAGAAAAAGAAGACCGGAGTGCCGAGGCCATGCCTTCCAAGCAAAAAGGGGCAAGAGGGTATCCGTGGCGTGTGTAAGAGATTCCAGTGTGAGTGGAGTGGAGCACTTGATCCAGAGGCAAAACCACATGTCATCTGTCACCACAACCACAACCACAATGCATGCGGCAAAATTGCAATATTATTCAATTTCCATTTTGAGTGTAATGCTCTTATATATGTGAGGTAGTACTTTGTATCCTTGTCCCAATCTCAATATACTATGCTCATAATACAGTCTGTATCTCTCCTTTGGATCAACTACCATGACCAAGACACACACACACAACCCCCTCCATCCCACTTTCATTTCATAGACACCTCTGATTATCATGTAAATGTCACTCCAAAGATCTCATGTCTCTGTATTCTGTATCGATTCTCTCATCTGGTCTCCTCTCTGTTCTACTACGTAGGCATTCTATTTCTGTACTAGGTACTTCCACTGGAACTGGAGACCTCACCTGGTCCTGGTCCTCCAAGCACTCTGACTCGGTGAGTACTGAGTATCATCCAGCTTTCAGCTGAGGGAATAAGTGACAGAGTGGTGACTACGACTACGATGCGGTAGACCATGAATTTCCTATAAAGATAATGCATAGAGATTTACACAGATATTTCTGCGTATTTGTGCTTATTCTTCGGCGGTGGCTTCTTTGACCCTGTCAAACTATCGAGATGAGATGAGATGAGAGAAATCTTAAATTATTGTAGATTTCAAAATTTAAATTTGAATACGAAAATTAATTCTCAATTGATTCCAAGACACTCACCAATAAAGACGATAGAAAATGACAAGGGAAGGCGTTTAGAAAGAAATTCTAGTGTCTATACCACTACCAAACTACTCTTACGAGATCTATTCCTCTGTCTGTCTGTTTCAGTTTCTTTTTCAATTTCAAAACCTTTATCTTTAGTTGACCTTTATTTCGAATTTATTTTATAAATTATTACTACACTGGAATTGCATTGTACCTCTAACCTTTTAGTAAGAAAGTGCGTGTAGAAATCAAGATAGACGAGAATTTGATAAAGAATGAAATTAAATGAATGAAAAAATTGAGTTCAAAGGTGTTCACCCAAAATATATGTTACAGAAGCACACACTCTCTAACGTCTCCAATGTAACTGCTCAACCAACATAATATAAAAAGAACCACAATACCTGTCGTACAATTTAAGAAAAATCCCAGAGATTCAGAGAAGCGAAACCGCAAACGCAAACCAAAAGGTAAGTAAAACTACTCATAATATAAAGTGAGCTATATGTAGCTCTATTGTACAATGGACTATAGTATAGTGCATGGGGAATGGAGAATTTTTGGGAAGTGAAAGAAAAAAATAATCTATTGTGCGTGTTGGTGTTGAGGCTGGAGTTTTTGAGATTTGACTGGAATGGAATGATAATGATGACGAGGGAGATGACTCTACCACAACGACAACGACGATGACGACGACGACTCCTTCGTAACCTGTGAGTGAAAGGATGAGTGTGTGTGGTGTGAGAAGTCTCAATACAAATACAATGCCTCACAATAAAAAAAATACAAATACCATCTATACAACAAGAGTGAACATACTTGAACTTTATCTGAACAACGCAAAACGGAGAACGGAGGTTATGAGAGACGGACATACATATTAGATATGAATATGTACATACGCTCATATACCCCCACACACAAAAAATACATAGGGAGATCGAAGGAAGCATTGTCACACTTTTTCATATTTTCCTGTTTGCACTTTCTCTTAATGTAGACCAACTTTTCTCCATTCCTTTCTTCACCTTTAGTAATAAAAGAGAAAGCTTTTCTATTCTCCTTCTAGCAGACTCTCCTCACACACACACACACAAAATCCCTTCACTGCACACTCCCTACACATTCAACCATATGAATTCCACCCTCAATAGTCAATAGTGAATCTAAAGGCATTATAGGGCTATACACCTATATAAGCTCACGAGTATCGAGTAGTGCAGAAATACTTAGTAACGCTCTGTACACAGTATATTATATGCTCATGCCTTTTGGGTTGAATGCTGACTGAATGCTGAAGAAAAAAAAAAGAGTTCAAGTTTTTTTTTCTCTCTTCTTCGTCTTCATCTTTTCTCCTTCTTAAACTGACTACGATTTCCACAGACTCATGAGTTCTGCTGAACTACTCTGGAATTCGACTTCGTGGAAAAAAATGTGTGTCAATAGAAAATACATAAGAGATAGACTATCAACACCCAAACAGAGCCAAAATCCGCCTGTAGCACAGTACGTATATTCTATAGGAGATCTCACCAGCCAAAAATGGAGCAAGAGTGAATGTAAAACAAAGGGAAGGGAGCGGAAAGTCAACAAAAACAAAAAGAATCTATACGCTGCTGAATCTGCTGGACTGAGCAAGCAACTGTAAGTACATTGCCAGATGGATTTCTTGCATGAGATTTTACAATTCCTACAATATATATTTCCAATTCCACTTGTACTCTTTTCCTAATCACTTTCCTCTCCTTCAAATATTAAATTTGACTGTACCCTGTGGGAAACAGTGAAAAGGAAAAAAAAAACAAGCGCAGCGTAATTACGTGTTCAATTTTGACTGGGAAAAGAAAAGCATGGGAGACGGAAATAATTCTACACAGACAACAGAAATTAAAATCACATTCGATCCACAGGATTAGATCAGGATTTACGAAATGGAACATTTTTCAAAATTTCCTCTACTTTCCTATTTTCGTATATAAATATTATATTATCTGTACATCTGTACATAAAAGTCATCATCCCGATCAGAACCACATCTATTATACAAACGATTAAGTGTACTTGTCTCCAGAGTCAGTCAAACTCAAACTCAAGTGATCCTCGAA
>JAQFZE010002928.1:0-13550 GCA_034695245.1 Dicyrtomina saundersi | reverse complement strand
TTTTTTGGAATCGTTAGCGTTACCCAGGGGACACCACGAGGAGGTGATTAATGTCCCCCAAAGCGGAACATTTAGTTACGATATAATGTACATTCAGGATTTCATTGTCTATAAATTAATTATGATGGAGGTAGAACATTAAAATTACTGTTGAATAAGTTGACTTTGTAACCTTCTAGAACGGCATCCATATGACTACATTGGTGCTAGATAAAAAATTTAAATTACCTTCCATTTCTACTCGTGCAGTTAACATTAATGTAGTGTAGTGTAATTAGTGTAGTTAGCAATTAATGTATTATGTTTGCTACCTTTATCCGGTAGTAATTAATTGTTAATATGACATGTGTAATGTTACTTAGTGTTGGTTTTTTTTTAATATGTAGAGTTCTTTATTCATCATTAAAAGAATGGAAATTGGAAATTTGTAGATTATAGATACAAAAATCAGTAAAAAGTATTAATGGAGATTTTGATCAACTGGCCTATTTTATTATTTTATAAGGTAGAGAATAGGAGTTTCAAATATTCCCTTCCGCGTAGAAAAACTCCGGCTACGGTTACAGAAAGACGCCACTCTTTCCAGTGTAATCCTACGGTCAGGTACTGATGGTTGGACGCGTTTGTGAAGAAGACTGGACGCGGTTGTGAAGATGACTGGACGCGGTTGTGGAGATGACTGGACGCGGTTGTAAAGATGACTGGACGCGGTTGTGAAGATGACTGGACGCGGTTGGGACTACCGAGCTTAGCTATGTATTTTATATTTAAAGGCGTATCAGATTCTTACATCAGAATATTTTCTCACACGGGAAAGGAAGTATAAATTTACCAACTTAGTGTTGGTAAAAGAAAATATCTTTATTTTTGACAGTTCAAAGTTTGAATTTGTGTTGGTTTGCTGAGCTGCCGCATAAATTTTACAAACGAATGGACTCAAAAAGTTTGTTTCATTGCCACGAGTAGCGACCGGAGTGGAAACTGGAAACTCATATCCTGGCCAAAAGGAAACATCTCTGCTTTCCTGGTATTTCCTGATTTTCTACTCAAATTTTCCTGCATTTTCATGTTTGTTATGGCTTTTCTTGATTTTTCCTGATTTTTAACCCGATTTTCCTGGTTTCTCCCGGGTTTGAAAATAATTTTTTAAAACTAAGATAATTTCTTGAAAGCCAATCTTCATACGTGAAGAATTTATTGTTGTTTCAAAACGCTTAAACTAATCACTTTTATACACGCTAGAGTAGGGTGGCTAATCGTGGCCAGATGAGACTCATTCAATGTAACCGATTAATCGGTTGGCCCAATCCCAGTACATTACAAATGAAGAAAAATAATATGACTGCATATTTTAATAGCTTAAAAGCAAATGTGTTTCGTGAAATAAAGTATTCACAGTAAATATGTTTGTTAAAATAATATTTTAATCATAAAAAATTCTTTCATTTTTTTAAAAACAAGCTTTTAGCTTCTTATTTACACCTAAAATTCAGACAAAATCCGGAAATGTGAAACGTTCAGAAAAGCATATCGTTATAAGAAACAAAACGGCCAATATGCTCCTTATGAACATTGCAATTTTGTCCATTTTGCTTCAGTAACGAGATATCATTGCTATCTTTATTTCTCAAAAACTAGAAGCACAGACACACCCCACAAATATTTAAACAAAGATATTTATTTAAAATGCGTATAACTTCGCTATCTTTATTTCTCAAAAACTAGAAGCACAGACACACCCCACAAAGATATTTATTTAAAATGCGTATAACTTCTAAAACCTAATCTAAATAATACGTGGCAGTAGATAGGATTATTGTGAGCTCTAGGAACACATGAACGTCATGGCGCACGGAATTTTCATTACATTAGCTAAAATTTCGAAGAATGCATTTTTCACCAAAAATATCATGCCATTGAAAGGAGGAGGAGGAGGAGGAGGAGGAGGAGGAGGTGAGTGGCGGAAGTCAACTATAGGAGGATAAACGGCATTGTGTGTCGCGCCACAGTGCACGAGATAAAGTTAAAAAATATCTGCTTGTACACAAATGCACAAAAATTTAAACGCAATATCTACTATACTATCTATATATACTGCAGCTTATGTTCCATAGCCAACTCCTGTCCTCCACATATTTGTTTATTCCTGCCTCCTGCTTCTTTTTAGATGCTGAGCTTATTTTATTTACTCAACTAGGCTGTGCAGGCATGAAAGATAATTTAACTGATGGTGCTGGTGCATATTATAGAACCACATACTAATTGTGAGAATTGACACAGCAAGCAAGTATAGGTACCGCTGTGCTGCCCTTACGTAAATAAACGAGAGTGATAATGACACAAAGATATATATTTCTATGTATTTGATTGGAGAGACTCACCGAGATACTGAAGATGAACTCGAATTTGATGCATTCTTCCAGTACGTGGTTTGGCAATAACCACACTCGTTTTGCCATTGAAACTCAGCTTCTTAAATGTAGTACGACAATCCTTCCCATCCTTCGACACTTTGCATACTCCAATTTTATAGCTGACCACTTCAATCGGCTCAATGCATTCTATCTCATCCCTGTTAGAAACAAAACAAACGGGAGAGTGAGAAAATATTACATGACTCAATGAACCATTCCCAAACCATTTGTGTACTCCCAAGAGGAAGTCCCCTCCATCGTCAGCGAATCTTCATTCCGCACCACCCATTCTTATCAACTACTCACACACTCTACAATAATTTATAACTACCGTATTTCTTATAATAACTCCACCTGGGAGCAACGCCAAACTTTTAGCAAAAGATCCGGGAGTAATTTTTAAAAAACGTAAATTTAATTAAACGAAAGAATTTTAAAAAGCCATAGAGACACTGGAGTTACGTCAATCTTAGACCCATGAGTTGATCCAGGAGGTATTAGGTGAAATGCGGTACCTATATCGTCGTTAAAGAACCAATACCAGTAAATAATTATACTTAATACTGATGAATTTCGGTTTGCACAGCATTTAAAATTGCTCCCAGAAGAAGTACTTACGTAAATAAACTTTGCAATTTCGCAGTTTAGAATTTACAATTGTACTGTCGAGTATCACAAATTTTGCACTACAAAATTTTCCGCTGTTTTTCTGTCTAAATTGTGTTGCAAGTTGCAAATGCAATGCAGTGAACGATTTTTTTAATTTCAAAGACATAATTTGAATATTTTGCACTTTCTTAAAACTTCTGTTGCTCAGTTTAGAGTTACACATGCTTCAGAAGGAGAAAGACAACTTTATTCAAAAAATAAACTTGAGACTGTCCTCCAACGAGGATAGCCCAAAGACTCAGTATGCGGGACAGACTTTCATTACGCATTTAAATACCGTATTTCCGATAATAGTAAACCCGTCTACTAGACAAATTCTGACCTTTCAGACACGTCTACTATTACAGACCCGTCTACTATTATAGGAAATACGGTATGTGGTATATCGTTGGGGATGGATCAAGTCCGTTTCCTTTCCCTCGTCGCTAGAAGCAAATCCACTTCCTTCCAATTTTAACTAAATGCAAAACCGTTTCCTTCTTTAATAAAAGCGGTGAAAGTGCATGGATTTGATTTTAAGGAGAATTGGAAGGAAACGGATTTGATTCTTCACCAACGATATATTTGTTGAAATTTTATGAAACTAAAAATTAAGTAATCTTTGCGGAAAATAAACTAAATACAAAAGTAAAATATAAAATAATCCTCATTTTTAAACCAAGGAGGGGCATTGTCGCACCATAAAGGTTTGAAGGTTCTAAACGCCAAAACTGACTGTGTTGCTCGTTGCTCCAACACATAGGGAAGAACTATGATTTTCTCTGTCCTTGCTTTTCAAAATTTCAAATGTTTTAAGGCGCCAATGACATTGAGGTAATGAAAACGGTATGGTAAATCAAACTGTATGATGTTTTAGTGCATCGAGTGACAATTCAAGGATTCTATAAAAGTCGAACTTGTAGGTGGTGCAGCAAGCTCATTGCGCATGTACAAAACAGTCAAATCTTTATGGGCAGACAATACGCTGTCGATTTGTGGCAGACAATACGTTGTCGATTTGTGGATACTGTGGTACCGTATATGCAAATATTGAAAATTACATATATGTGGATTAATTTCAGAGGCCTCAACCAAATTTTAGCATGGATTCAGAGTGTTTTTAGACTCTACTCTACACAAATTCATCTCGAGCATTTACACGCTCATATTAATTACACAATGCTAAATGTATCATATATTCATGAGTTAGGAGAAGGAAAATGGATAGTACCTACATAAATATAGTTACGGCGGAAATGTGAATATGTATGACTATAGGGAAGTTACCAAGACCACTACTCAACAAATACGATTGAAATGAAAGATACATGGGGAGAAGGAAAAAGGGACAGGGAGACAAAAGGTTTGTTTTCAAATTCGGGAAATCAATGCAGTAGTGCATTAAACACAATCTCACTTCAAGCTGTGCTAAAGAAACTAATGTAAATTCGTAAATTGTCGGCTTTCCACTCGTGACTCGTAACGTTGGCATTATATTGGTCCCACTCACAATCACATCCACAGAGGCATCAATCAATTAAGATTACACAATGTGGAGTAGTGCAGGATCCGCAGATCCAGTGTCTGGAGATGTGACATTGTCTGTATAGTATAGCCTATGGCTCTAGCTCAGTATCCGAATCATGTGTGTAGATCCAGATCCAGAATCAAAATGCAACTAAACGACAGAGTTCAAGTCACCGATGCAGAGCTCAGCCATAGGTCATAGGCTATACAGGGTGAGACCGCATTTAAACAAATGACAAATACAAAGTCAAGGGAGGAAGGATGAGTGAGTAAGAAGCGAGACGAAACCAATGAGTGACTCTTGTGTGGTTTCCTTAAAAGCTTTTTCGCATTCAAACCAAGATAGACTCAAAAACATATCAATAATTTAGCGTGACATTACTTCTCCTCAATTTAACTCTCTAGGATTCATCCCAATCTCGTCATCGGGTTGGATTCGGATTAGAAAGCGAGAAGAATTCCGAGAAGAAAATACACGCAAATAAAAAAAAGAAAGAAAGAGAAAGGAGACAAAGTCAAAGGGGGAAGGAAATACAGTAATACATAAATAAATAAAAGCCAAGACGACGTAATAGTCTCAATGGAGCTCATCAATTTAAGATAATGCACTTGGCCCCATACATAGGTACTGTCATGTATATTTCCTACGGATCTAGGTACCTACCTACTTACATTTTTTAAATGTAGTCTTCAACCATTTTATTGCAAACAAAATTATATATATCTTAAAACTTAATCATGTTTGAAAAAATCCAAAAAAAGCTATAATAATAATTGAAATATTTTGGGAAAATCCTTCAAAAATTGTTTAACTAGCCAGGTAGGTGCACACACTTTTCAACTAAACATTATTTAAGACCTGCATAATACTTTTTGGGTCCGTTTTTTTAGAACAGTGCTTAGTAAGTTATTGAAAGAATTTTGACACTTAAATAAAGCTAACCTCAACCTCAACTCCTATCTTAACATGTTGCACACACCTAGGTACTTTAAAAAGATACACAGTATATTCTAACCAACGCAATGGAGAACCAAAGATGTCAATAATTTGAAAAAAAAATACAAAATTTAAAATTTCGCAGCTAAGATGCATAACGCTAATAATGCTAACGCTCTCTCTTAATATGGGAATATTTCCACCGGGCATCAGATTATTAAGTTTTAAAACTCCATAAGATGGGATGGATTGAACGAGATAGCTCAGTTTTGAGCAACTGAATTGTTGTCAACTTATTTTTACTGTATCGATACGATAATTTAAAACATTTAATTGATTTTGTCTTGTAATTATATTGTCTACGTCAAAGATATACAAACGTTTATTGATTATTTCGTTTAAAAGCAGATGCATTCCGCCAGCAGGAGAAAACCAGCTTTTTGCAAAAATTCTATAGAAGACTCATGCCATTTTGTGTGTCAACGACGATGTTATTACTTAAATATCTTTTGTGTAACTATTAGTCGTTATTTCAGAATTTTTTGAAAAGGTATACAGAGAATATTATGATATACAAAATTTAATATGTAGTTGCTTTATTGATTTCACATCCTAAATAAAAAAATAAGAAAAATAAAAATACATAACGAGAAAAAAAACGGGAACTTACTCCGGAAATTCGCCCTCAACTCGGCAGACATACTCTTTGGCGACCTGGCGATTCCGAATTTGTTGCTCCATTTCACGAGCTTTCTTCGGACTCCGGCCAAATAGTAGAAGGCCTGAAGTGAGTCGATCCAGTCGGTGAATGGTTCGTAAATTCTTCAACTGATGCTCTTTGGCGAGAATGAAGACAACCGTATTATGACGGTATCGCCCGCAAGGGTGAACCTGTTTCCCCAACCATCATATCCATATCCCATCCGAATCAATTCACAAGTCAAAAGGATGCACAATAATTTTATACGTTCCATCATCACATTTTCATCATCATCAGGAACATTATATGGAGCAGACACAACAGCAGCAGCAGCAGCATCCAGAGACAGACAAGTATATAGTATTTCAAGTCGTTTTCATTTCGTTGTAGGACAGGAAACATCCATGGGGAGAACAGTAGGAGGAGCAGACGCAGCATCATCACCCGAGCAGGATAAGCAAGAGAATAGAATTGAAAAGAAAACAAAGTTCCATTATCAATGTGATACTCGTCCATCATCATCAGATGAAGATGAAACTCTTTACACACTCTCTTTTAAAGTCAACAGAAAATACAGTAGACATCAGTCACACCTCAAACAACATATATAGGCACATTACGACACAATATAACAACTATATATACAAAACATCTACAGGCTTTAAAAAAAACACTCAAAAATCGCAACACAGTTATAGCAAAAATAAAACACTCCCAGCCAATATAAAATATGAAACAAGCTCAAAACTACATGTACTAAATTTACTCCCAAGTAAAGGTCCTACACGAACATGCTAGAAAGTTCGCCAAACATAGGATTTTAAGATATACAGCACAATTTTAAAAAAGTGTTGTAGATAGCTCCCCTTGCACTTTAACGTCCTAAATGGAAGACACAAGGGACAAAACGCGGTGGTACAAAATGCAGACATAATACATACCTACTTTTCAGTATGTACAAAGTATCGGGACGGATATCTCGGTTACAACAACGTATGAAGTGACGGAGTGAGACGGAGTCAAAGCACTATCATCATTTTCACCAACGGAAGCGGCTGATTGTCGCCATGTCACACTTCCTCTATGTTTCCAGAACAACTATATAATACAAATAAAATGTACCCTACGTACCTACCTATACATACATGCATATACTACTTGCTCCAATCCAACTCCCAGTGCACTAGCCGCCACCAAACGAGTCTATAAACTACCCGAGCAAAAAAGAGCCCATCAGTTCACACCGACGACCAAAATGAGAACGAGCCGAACGAACAAACTCCGACGATCAGTTTGAAGTGAACCATAAATACTTTCACTTCTACTTTCTCCTCCCAAACGTCTAGGAGAAGAGAGGGTCGGGAAGGGAAGCCAGAGCCAAAACAACCAACACCAACATGAACCCTCGTTCCACAACACAATAATATTTTCTTTCGCCATCCTATTATTCTGTAATATTTCTGTCTACAGCCACAGCCACCTCCACATCAAACAAACCATCAGAAATCCAGGAACCAATCCCTCCCATTCACATCTATAGATCTCCAGATATACGTACGTGCATTCCGAACCCACAGCACGAGAGACCATATATATACAAGTCATAATACGAGCGCCCTCCTCCTCCTCCTCACCATAATAACCCGGGTTGGAGGAGAACACAGTGGAAAGTACAAATTTATATCCAGCTCCCCAACAATAATTGAGGCTGAGGGTAAAAGTTGACGGAAGAGAAGCTCATCTTCAATGTCTATCTCCCCGTCAGACTCATCATCATCATCAACAACAACAACATGAACAACAATCACAGAAATGAAAGTGGAAGGAGAAGAGCATTCATACTCCGCAGACGACAACATACCCTTTCAATTCCATTTCCATCCAACTTCAACTCAAAGACTTGTGTAAAATCCACAAGCTTTGATTAAATCCAAAATCCAGAGAACCAGAAGAGAAATGGCAATGTCAATTTCTACTTCTTTTTTTTCACGGCGAACAAAATGTTATGTGTATACTAAATATACATGCATATGAACATTCCCCTCCCAAATCTAAATGGAAGTAGGCACAACCAAACGTGAGAGAGAAGATCCGAGGACAAGGGTCTCCGTCCAATGAACAATACAATCTCAAACCATATACGGTACCATAAAAATATCATGGTTGTATCATGTATCATGTACAATCAGTCCATGTGCCGTTAACAATAGACACTGGGAAAGGAAAGCATCAACATCCTCTTCACCTCTAACATATGATGAGCCATGCCTTATGACGAGGGTATTGGTCGTGCAATCTGGAGGAAGCGTCAGGTTAGGCGGCGAGTGTAGACGCATGTGATCAGTGGTTGACAGAGAGAGAATAGGAACAGGGAGCACCAGCTCCGGGAGCACACGGCATTGAGGAGAATCATATAGAGATTTTAGATGATCGTTCACTCAAAGCTGCCCCCACTCCCCCAACTACCCTCCATCGCCTCGCCCCCTCCACTCCCATCCTCAGCTACGAGACCACACAGTAGGATGCCTCACCGTGAGAGCTTAGTATTATGCAATCTCACTACAACATGCAAGCATGAGTATTCGATCCTCGATTCCCCTATCTCTTGTACGACCAATTGTACCACGAGACTACCAAGCTCCCCTCTCACTATATCTGAATATCTGGGACGGACCTAGAAATATTTTCTGGGGTGGACAATACCTATGACCTATCGTGAGTGAAGAATCAAAACGGCTCATCTCGAATTTAAGCTAGAGTTACAATGAGCTATGTCGAAAAAATGCTACATGAGATAGATGCAAAAAATGTAAATTACGAGTTTCTGAAAATTTCAAAATGTTCCATTTGCATGTTTTTGAAAAGCCCAAAATGTCCTGTTTTTTTGCTTTTGAAAATTGCAAAATGATCTATTTACATATTTTTGAAAAGTGCAAAATATTATAATTACCTACATTCATTTAGGATCAACATATTTTAATTTTCGTTTGTGGACACTGAAATTTGTTTCTAGCTAAAAATGCATATGAATCATTTTGATTAATCCCTGACGATATAAGCCGGCCATCTTGATTTAATGCTCCTATGTTAGCGTATGTTAAAAAATTCATTTTGGGGTAGGCAACTGCCCTCTTGCCCACACCATGGATCCGCGCCTGATAAATATATAAATATACATATAAATAATGGGTGACGTGAAATGAAAAAAATTCTAATTATTTTCAGGGTCATAGTATTGACAATGGGAAAGCAAAGAAGACAAAGATAAATCCTTTACACAGCCTTCATTCCATTTATATATAATTATGTCGTTTCCTGCACATAACAGCAGAGCATGGAGAAGAGATAATCCATTCACATTATACAGCATAAAGAAAGACATCTTTATTTAAAAAAATACAATAACAATAAAATAAAAACATATAAAAAATAAAAATAAACTTAACGAGTTAGTTTTTTTTCTTCGACACGGAAACCAAAACCAAGAATCTGCACTTCACTCCATTTCTTTATTGTCTAGTTGTATCTCTCTATTCTCTACTACCCTGAGGTTCTTCTATGTAGGTCTGTGTGATGTGTAACAATAACAAGAGTACTCTAGATATCTACTAATATAATAGAGTAAGCTGAAGGTATGTCGGGGTCCCGTCATGTCATACATTGGCTAAAGATCAAGGACAGCGTTGATTTTGATTGGCTAAGGATAAGGTCGAGCAATGGCCATTGGTGATTGGCTGTAGAGTCAGAGTACGTTGTAGTGGACAGAAGTAGTAAAAATTAAAAATACTTTACATCCTATAGTTGACTATAGTAAAGCACTGCACTACTCGAAACAGTAGGAGCAAAAATATTCAAAAGTAATAAAAATAATTACTACCTATATCTACATAATTTACCGGAATTTTGAAAATTTTGCAATACTGGACCAATTTCATCTAGCCATATATCATTCGAAAGGTAATCACTAGTAGAATTCAAATAACAGAATGCGCCTCCATTATAACAAAACGTTTCCAAGACAACGGTCTTTTAATTTTTCAATTTCGCCTAAAACGTGTTGTATGGGTCACAATCAAAAAACAAAAAAAAGGGGTCTCTTTATTTTTTAAGAGCTTTCAAATGATATATCACTCGCTAAAATCCGTTAAATTTTTTTAATTTTCAATTATGTTTTTTTGAAACTATTTAAAATCTAATAACACGCGTTCGGTTAATTGCTTCCCTTAATTTAAAACCTGTAAATTGAAACTAAAATTTGGCGGCAAATTCAAAATGCCTAATTTTGCTGTTAAGGCTGCCATGAAACAAGGGCTTTAGCCCTTGTTTTTTATTATTATGTTATACAAATTCAAAAAATGAAAAATTATTTGTTTAATTAGATAATCTACAAATTTAAATATGAGTACAGAATAATACTTTGGGCCTGTGGACTGTCTGTAGAGAGTTGTCACTATAGTTATGGCGTACATATTATGATTCACGGTAATCAGTTGTTGGTTCTCATGAAAAATAATTTGTAGATTATCAAAAACAAATAATAATAATATTATTTTGTTTCTCAACATTATTATTTTGGTTTTCTAACTTCTGACTGTTACTTCAATATTATTGCGTAAGCTGCTGTTTGCGATATTGGTTTACTACACTCAGCAACAGTAACAACACTGATTTGGAAGTAAAGTATTTTTTATTACTACTTCCATGCACCACAGTTTCACAGGCCAAGAAATGACTCTTGAATCCTGATCGTCATTATTATGAATAGCTCCACAGTCAGTTTTGGACGGAAATCGTAACTGTTTGCAAGGCAAACAGCAGGCTCTACTAGTATATCTATATAGTAACAGAGAAGACATATAGGCGTAGTCCGCGTAGTTATACATAGGATCATCACCGTGGGTGATAATGATAGGATACTTAGGATAGGCTTCCGGCCAACAACGCCGAACTTGATCATTCCATGGATGGATGGAGGGAGGAGATTACTATATACGTAGGTACATAAGTACACATTTCCACATTTTCTACTCCTCGTTACTCTCTCTCTCTCTCTAATTAAATTAAATGACAGTAAACAGTTCTGAATCTATTGTACATTTATTTATGAGGAAATTAAATAAACTATTTTGTGTCACCTCCATAAATTCCCTCTTAACCTTTTTACTTCTTCCAGCTCCATTAAACACAAGTAATCTAAATCCAACACAGAGCCATATTAGTATCATCTTAAAAGCCCAAGAACAAAAAAATATGGCTGCATAATATGTCTGTATTCTGTATAGCATTTCAATTTTGAGAGTAGTCCATATAGTATACTGAACCATAATATAATTACAGAAAGCAGAAACTACTCCATATGTAGGCACAGTGTGTTATGCCGAAACTGCTAATACTCTCACCCTTCACCATCCTCAACAACTATCATTGTCGACTGCATCATATTCCTCTTCCGGTCCTGCTCCTGTCTCCTGCCTTCATTTTATACGCTCCTACTGACACTTTAGCTGTCCCACACTCCCTAGTACTGATCAGTGTAACGTCACGAAACCAAAACGAGAGCAGCCCAGACAAACATCCATACGCATAATACACACAACAACAAAAAATGGAGGCTATATCATGCATAAGGCACGTAGGTAGGTAGTGGAAAAAACAGGTCTTTGCCTCTTTGCTGTGTGGCCAGAAGAATTTTCCCGTCTCCGTACTTATAAGGGAATGGGAGTAATTGACTGAGACCGAACGACTTTGCCCAGCTTTATTATCTAGACACAACATATATAATAATTATACTCTTAATAGTACCATTTTCCTGCTTTGCAGTTGTCAGACAGAGACCCAGGTAGGTACGGAGACACTTTATTTTATGTCCCTGCTAACATTTTTATAACCAACTGCATCTACACACACACAAAGACAGCAGAGGCAGACGACGGGAAGAAGAAAAGAAGACGAAGAAAAAGAAAGTAGGGGACAAAAAATCTGACATGACATGACAGAATTGGAGTTGAAATAAACCTAATTCCTTTTCATACCGTTCAATTTCGATTCAGATTCACGAAATATATATGTGAGGCATATACGTATATCTAAATCAACGTTGGTAAGCAGATAAATATAATATATGGGATCGTCTCAGTATCGGCATAGAAATGAACGGTGTCTGTGAACGGTGAAATGACGGTGTCTATATGGTTTCACATTGGACAGAGATAGTTTTGGTGGAACTCCAAAATTTTCCAGTCTGTAGTACTGTAGTGATTCTATATACTTCTATAGCTTCACGCGTGTCAACCGTAATAATTATACATATATTCTGTGTAATATTCCTCTTTAATTGTGCCCCTTTCAAAAATATGTACAGGCTAGAGATAACATATGGAGAGTGAAGAGCAAGAGATAGCGATTACCTAGACTCTAGCCGTTACATTACACTATTACAGTACAGTACACACACCATAGTTTCTCGCGTGTATCGTTACGCCATCAAATTCTGAGTTGGCAGATCCCATGAAGCAATGCAGACTACCGAGGCTATTCATACAGACAGACAGGGAGAAGTTCTTCTAGGAAATACAAACAGACACAAGTGCCGAGAGTGGTACCGGTTTCGTTCGTGAATAACTTCAGCTGAATTCCAATCACTATAACATTCCCCCGGTTCCATTCTATTGCAACTCAAGTACCTAGTCATATGTGTGTATATATAGTCATCGAAGAATCAAATCCAGTCATAGGCTAATAACTTTCTTATAGGAATTTTCTGAAATCAGCTTAAACCTCACGAGTTTTTTGTAAGGATGAGTACAGACAAAAACGTATAAATAGATTTGTTTTGCTCAGGTAAAAATGTTAAAACAGCAATGCATGCATATTTTCAAGTGGGTTCCTGCTTTCAAATAATTTCCAGTTTGTGTATTTTTCAGTTTCAAATTCAGTTCGATTTTCAAACTTCTTTCAAATCAGTTCATACAGCCCAACAGAGATTTTTTATTTTTTTAGCAACAAAAAAAATACAGCAGATATTCTTCAGCCTAGAAAGAATACAGTGGTGGCATGAGTTTCAGTATCGATCGAAATTGGGATTATTTGGAATAATATTTATGTCTACATCACTCTTTGTGTACACACTGTCGCAACAGAATGTAAATCTGCACTTACGTAAATAATATCATGTAAAAATAAACACAAATACAAGTAAACTTAACATTGGTCGTGTGTAGAGTTGCAAAGCATGTACAACGTAAAAACCCTTTAGTAAAATGCGCTAAGTAACTTTCATGAATTACACAAAATTAGGTAAGAACTTCAAGCAACACATGCAAAA
>JAQFZE010002927.1:0-13551 GCA_034695245.1 Dicyrtomina saundersi | reverse complement strand
GGAGGAAACATATGCTTGATATTGTAATATCCGCACCGACGTTCGTTGTCTGTAATGCTTATGCCGTGCGAAACGTAGTTTGAAATTTCGGATGCTTACGCGCTCATAATATTGAAATAAAAAAGTGGCATTCAGCATTATGGTGAATAACCAGTACTCTATGGTAACACTAGTCTAAAAGCAGTACATGTACTGTAACGTTTCAGTTTTGAATTTTACCCAGTACTTTATTCTCAAAACCAGTACTGTACTGGCCAAAACAGTACGGATGGTCAGCGTATTTATACCACATAATATAGAGAAAGACTACTTTATTCAAAAATAAACTTGACACTGTCCTCCACTGAGGATAGCCTATAATACACTCCGTATACGTAACAGAAGTTTTTATTTTTTGCTTATATTATATTAAGGAACTAGTTTTGAAATTAAGTAATGCATGTAGAATACAAATGAAATGTGCGGCACCTGTAGCAAAGTGGTAATACGATCTACACGTAACGCGAAGTAGTCGAAGTCAAATCTGAGATGGAGCACATTATTTTTGTGCCTCCTCTCTCAGACGTACTCGATGAATGGCCCTCGTGCCCGTCTACGTTGGGGCCGTGCGGGGTAGAGAAGCTTTCAGTGGAGGAGGACTGGGGGAGGAGCGCGGGAGGCAGTTAGACGACGTGAGGGGATACTTTGCCTGAAACCATACCACCCTGGGGACAGTAAGCCTGCAGACAAGTACTTTCAACGCAACCTCAAGATTCCAATAATCTGTCCCAATCGCTACCTCTACCTCATAGTTTGAATTGATAAGTTCTTAGAATAGTTGCATACAATTATTAATTTGAATTTGATTTGTTAAAATTAAGAAAAGCTTGTAATAACAATAATAATAATAAAGCATTTATTCAAGTGTTAAAGTGATAACAGTTATGTTGTTTTCGTCACCGAACACATACGTATAAGTTAGATAAATAAATTGGTAAGTAAATTATTGCTTAGTTGTAATAATAATGTTATGCGGTTAACGGTTATATAAATAAGTTTTTTTTATAATGTAGTCATATCACAGAGCTTAAAACATTAGCATAGGGTAATAAATTAGGTAATTCTTATAGTCATAATGTATTTACGTATTTCCTCGTCAAACTTTGAGGCTGATTTGATTTCTTGAATCGTTGCGGGTAGTGAATTCCAGGAATGAGAAGCATTGTAGGAGAATCCTTTTCTAGAGTATAGGCCTGCTAGTGGTATATGTATTAGATTGTTCGGCTTTCTTAGTTGTCTTACTGTTTTTTCTCGGTTAGCTATGTAGGTACTTAAAATATTTTTCAATTTGCTTTGGGTGTTAATAAAGTGCTTGTGAAGGTATTTTAATTCGTAGACATTCCTTCTCTCTTCAAAAGTGAGCCAATTTGCTTCCTCGGTATAGTGATATATTGATAGCTTTGGGGTTTTGCTTTTCCCGAGTATTTTGGTAGTAATTTTTATAATTATAATATTCAATCTTGTATTTTTGGTTGCACTCAAGTTTCCCCATTCAATAATTCCATAGTCCATTACCGATAGCACCAGACTTGAGCAAAATATATGGAGGTTCTGAGCACTATAAAATTTACGGTATCTTGAGAGCAGTTTAATTCGTGAGTGCATTTTTGTGCATACTGTTTCTAGGTGCCTTTCAAAATTAAGGTTTTTGTCCAGCATAATTCTAAGATATTAAAATTCTAGTACTCGTTCTATTACATTTTCTGCTATTTTAATTTTAAAGTTTGTTTCTTGTGTTCGGGAAAATGGGTATTTAAACATCATCCATTTTGTTTTTTCCTGACTTATAATAATTTCGTTTTTTTTGTCCAGGTGTATAGGTTATTGAGGTCAGCATTGAGTGTATCCCTTATTTCATGAATATCTGCTGCTGTACAATAAATTATTAAGTTGTCTGCATATGGGATGCATTTGCATTTCGTAAAAATTTTAAGTAGATCATTTATGTAGATAGAAAATAAAAAGGCGAGAGACAGCTTCCTTGTGGAATTCCTATTGCTATTATCTTTGGGTCTGATAGGATTGATCCGACTTTAACTTGTACATATCTATTACTTAAGTACGATGTAAACCATTTTAATAAATCTGCCTTGATTCTCAAATTTTTCATTTATGCAATCAGTTTTTCGTGTCCCATTAAATCGAATGCTTTCGTGAAATCCACAAATACTGCTCCTGTGTGCATTGCTTTGTCACCTGCAATGTAGCAATCGTTGGTAAATTTTAATAGAGCACTTGTTGTGGAAAAGTCTTTACGGAACCCATGTTGGCATGTTAATAATAAACTATTTGTGTTTAAAAAATGAATAAGCTTTTTGTGCACTATCCAGTCAAATATCTTGAATATAGTAGGTAGTATTGCTATGGGACGGTAGTTGTCAAGGTTTGATTTTTCCCCTTTATTCTTGTAAAGAGGAATGACGATTCCTTGTTTGCAGCAATCAGAATAAATTCCATTGTTGATGGAATGTTGAAAAAAGCAGGCGAGTATTTTTGAGATTGGATTGCGAAGAATTTTAATTAACTTTATGTGAATTTTGTCGGCGCCTTCCCCTTTCTCAGATTTTTAAGTTTCAATTGCTTGCATAACGTCGTTTTTTTCAATTAACATACTCGTAAGTTCCGCCTTAGGTCTTTTAGTTGCATTTTGTAGTATCTCAATTGGGTCTATGGTTATAAGGATAGGTTAAACGGATGTAAACTGCTTACATAGGGCATTTTCTATATCTATATTTGTTTCATAGAATTTGCCTTTGGTGTTGATGGCGTTAATTGTATTTTGCATCGTAGCTCTTCCTGTGCCTTCGTTCAGTGACCTCTATATTTGTTTTCTATGGTTTTTGCTTTTGCTAGCTGTAGTTTTTATATTGTTTGCCTTAAGTACGTCTTTTTGCTGTTTTATTTGGTTTCTTAATGCTTTATAATGTATCCAGTCTGACATCAGCGTTGTTGTTTCAGCTTGCTTTTTAAGCCTGGGGTGCGTAGATAGAAGGTTTTGAATATCCGCTGTTAGCCATTTGGGTTTATTAGTATTTGTTCGAACTTTGTTTTAGGTGCTATGCAGTCTATTACGTATCTAGTTGTAGTCAGGAAAAATTCGAATTTATTGTTCACGTTAGTGCAAAACTCAAGCATAGACCAAGGTGCTGTTTTAAATTTCTTTATGAGTTTTTTGTTGTCGATTTTTTCAATACTTCTTGTGGTTGATATTTTTGTTACCTTAGGTATCTTTTATACTTTTCTTACTGTATATATTAATTTGTGATCAGCTTTACTATTTGTCATGACTCCATTTTGTGTTTTTAGTTCGGGATTGTTTGTAAGAATAAGGTTAATTGTTGTGCTGCTTGTTGTTTTTGTTCTAGTCTTGTCTTTTATTAACTGATGGAATCCTAATTCTGTTGTTGTAAATTTAAATTCCTTAGATTTGAAATTTGCATGAGAGTGGTCTACATTAAAGTCTCCTAGTAGGTATGTTTGATTATCGTCTTATTTTTTAGCACTGACTTTAACTCGTTACTTAAATTGGTTGTGTATTTACAGGGACAATATACAGCAATAATATTAAGTTGTTTGTGGAATGGCTTGCTTGCTTTGATTTGGATGGATTCTATAGAAATGTCTAACGGTTGGTCTTGTTTATGTATTGTCCAGTTTTCTTTTGCATATATTATAATTCCACCCCTTTTTGTGGCGTCTAATCTCTTTCTATCCTCTCTAATTATACTGTATCCATTTATTTGTAACTCGTTGTTATCTATTTGATCACGCAGCCATGTTTCGCCTATCACCAGAAAATCAAACTGCATTTCGTATAACAGAATCTTGACGCCATCTTTTTTGGATCCTGATAAAAAATTTCGTACGTTCAGATGACCAATACGTGTTCCTTTATTTGATATTATTTTTGGCTTTGCTAATTGGAGTGCACCATGGTGTAGCGGTGAGCATTGAGTAGTAGCATTTCGTGTTGCGCATACCTCACATTCCCATTCCATCTTAATCTTTTTCATGTTGTGTGTTTTTCAGATGCAGCATTGGTGGAATGTTGTGCTGCAAGTATTGCACTCTGTTATTAGCCATCTTTTGCGTTCCTTATTGCAGATTGTACACTGATTTTTGGATGGTGTTTTGCACTTTGGGCATTGCCAAGTTAAGTATTTTTGCACCGTTTTAAACACATGTGATAGGATCTTAAGCCAAGTTCTGTGGACTGTGTTGAGGCATTTTGAGCATTGTTTTTCTTGTTGATTTTTTCTTTTTCCGAGTGTCTTGCATATAATACACATTGGACCGGGGTTAATTATATTTATTTCACTTAATAATAGTAGTATTTTAAGTTTTGTCACTGTATGTATTTTTGTGTACACTATATAGGTACTTCCTATATTTGTTTCTGAATGTATGTATACAGAGATTAAGAGGCGGGGTATGTATTGATTCTTTAAGTATTTTCTGTGTATATATATGGTAGTACTTGGTAGTACACGCGCACTTGTATTGTTCTTTATACCAGCTGAGTGTTGCTGCCGGGTTTTCACTGAATGTAATTCACTGGGGTAGAATGATCAATGCTAGGAGATGGATGATCGTCGCGATAAGTAGGGGCGACCGGCCAATTTCTCATGATGTTTCTCGGTTGACGTTCAGTTGAAGACTGATTGACGTTCAGTTGAAGACTGATTGACGTTCAGTTGAAGACTGAGGTAAGGGGCTTGTGTTTTTGTTATCTGACTATCTCCTTGAGTCGAGTAGACGGTGGCATGAACCAGCTGTAGAACATCAGTGCCTACTCTAAAACATATAAAACGAAATCCAAAGGGCAAGCGAAGGTAAGCCGAGCCATAAACCCAAGCTGTAGATCCTGAGGTTGTGTCACTGAAAGTAGTGTAGTGGGGTGTCCAGAGTTGGTAAGAATGCTAGGCTACTTAAAAGAGATAGGAACGATAGCAACACAACACACATTTCCTAATAAACTGTCTGTAAGAGCCTTTGCTATGTATTGGACGTTAAATGAATTTGTTTTTTAGAATACAAATGATGTACCCAAAGCATCGATTTTTTGAGAACTGATGTTACTATATCTTCCATCAGTGTGACTGGTAGGCACTGAGATTTAAAGAAACCATAAAGAACGTTAAAATTACTAAACGAAGAACCTTATATATTTCTACTCTTTGCCCTGCATAATATAAAAATTGAACGGCGATATACCTATACCGCATGGCGATATACTTATACCGCATTCGTACAGCAGAATAATACTTTATTATAATATCTCACTATTCATACTACACTGTATAATGTACAACACACATTCTACATTTCACATTTATGCCATTCTTTCCTTATGACAATTATGTTCTGACTCACGAAGGAAGCACTAAATATAATCTTATTATATTTATACCGATTCTTGTACTGAAGCAGTATAACCGAACGACCCACATTCTATTATAGATTTATTTGCCAACATTTAAATCCAAGCTTTTCCTTCACTGACACACCTAATAATATAATTCGATTTTCCTCCCCAAATTCTATTGTACACAGAATATTGGCAAATAATATATTATGTCGAACTCAGAATAAGACACAATCACTTCATCAGTATCTAAACTCTAATCAACATCTATTCGAGCTACAGCACTAAAAACACAGTGTTTTCAAACTTTTATTTCATACATCATAGAAGTCTACTCATCTATTTATTAAGTTTAAACATTTACTCATCCTTTATTTATTAAGACAATTTCAGCGTATTTTACTTCAATAAAAGTAAGATATCAATTCAAAAATGCAGTCTTCTTCTCCAAAAAATTACGATTAAAAAGCCTCCACTATTTTTATATGCACAAATTTTATTTCCTATAAAAATATATTCGGGAATTGAAATTTTAATGTTGCATTACATAATTATTATTCTGACATAAATCTATTACATTCGTGCATATTGATATATATATGTTCTATTGCAATATTTTAATTTCTCTGTCCTATGTTAGTAATTTTGGGTTCCGGACAACCCCCTTCCCCAGGCATTTTTCTCCCAAATCGTGCAGAGGACATTTGACTCTCAGTTTCAAAATGAAATCCAAAATGAGCGAGTGTTTTTTTATTTTTATTTATTATTTCCTAGTTTAAATTCTACCCTAAGATATATTACCTCTACAACATATTACGTTATATCGTTGCTATTTGCCTAGGGAACTTGCAGCTATAGTGTAATAAAATTTGGGGTACTGGGTATGGAAAAACGGATCTTGTATCCCTTGTAATAATTGCGGATATTGCGATTTTAATCCTTAAGAGGATCATCACAAATATGCCAGCAACGTCTATATTTAACACTGCAGCAAAGTACTTTGACATAGTGTGTATAAAATATATTCCTATGACAACATTAAATTACTGAATTAACATATAAAATTTCATTTTGAATGTGAATTCCTTGAACTTTATACTGTTTTTTAGGCAACTTTCTGAAATGAAAGCAGTTGACGAATAAAGTCTTTTATTATTATTATTTAATCATGTGCGGTATTACCAAAGTATTTCACAAATTTAATTTTACTTTTCAATTTTGAATGGATAAATAACAGTTTTTGTTTACTTTTAACACTTGATCTAAGTTGATTAGTCAGTTTTTCACAAATTATTTAAATCCTGCCACGCTGCAAGCCGAACGGACTAAGAAAACTCATGGAAGTATATATATAGAAGTTAAGACAAAGAAAAAATAAATCCAAGATCTGAAATGCAACCCATGGATAAACTTTAAACTACAAAGCTAAGCTCCTCCTAATTTATACGTAGGCCGAAGGGTCACAAGTTCCATATTTTCATTTATAAAGAGTTAAGATACACGGATATTTTGGTAGATTTAAAAAGTCAATACAAAAACTGCCCTCTGAACTACTGTCGCAAGAATACATAAAATGTCAAACAAAAAGAAAATCTCGGTGCCAACAGGACAAGAGCAGCTAGCCGCGTACATTCCACAGCAACTATTAATACTAACAATACAAATCAATTCTAACTTATAAACTCTAGTTCAAAACTTTAAGCAAGATATAAATTCAAGACTAGTAACTTTGGAAACAAGCATGGAATCTAAATGGAAATCACTTGATACTAGGATGAACAAAGCTACGTTAAGGAAAAAGATTGAAGTTATTATTTTAAAACCAAAGTGTGTGAGCTGGAAATACGACTTTAAAACGCCAAGGCAAAACTAGATGAACCTGAGAGACCAAATAGAGGCAAGAAAATTCTAATTACAGGTCTATCTGTTAGTTGTTCGCCAGCTGAGGATGCTAGATCAGTCATTGAAGATACACTGAAAATTCTATCTATACAAATTATTAAAGCAAAGCGTGTAAGTAACAAAATTCAAGGTAAACCTTCCGTTGTTTTTGTTCAGCTAGCTGATAATCAAGAAATTACTTTGGAGCTCTGCAAGAAATCACGGTTAAAGAATGCGCTACCGCAGCTGTACATTCAGCAGTGTCGAAGTAAAAGATAAAAATAAATTAACATGCATCTAACGGAACACTACTGGATAAAAAAACAGGATCCAACAATTAAGGCCGTTAAATATGTCAGAAATTACTCTTTTGAAGTTGATAGTATCAGATACACTAGTGACGAAAAATGTCTAACCAAGATACAACCTCCACAAGAACTTTCCACGCATACTAAATAAATAAACCTTGTATAACTGTGATAAAGTTGTCAAATAAGGTCCAAATTAAATAAATTAATACAAAATATGAAAATTGGTAACTGTGTTTATATTTGAATGCTAAATGAGCTGCTACTAAAGTTATGAGGTTGACAACAGAGTACAAAATGTAGATTAAAATTTTAAACAGTTTTAGTAACATGTTCAAAAGCGGCTAGCCTTCTAAGATTTGGTGTAAAAATTATCAGTGCAACAAAATTGTGTAATAAATATGATTAAATTGATGAGTTTACGAACTCAATAAATGCATTAGCAGGTTTAACAAGTGATTGTGAAGTAAATGAATTTAAATTACAACCTTTGTAAAACACGTAGAGTAATAAGAATAAAATATGTATTCAACTGTTAATGATAAAATATTTAAATAAACTTTCAAATATGTGTGGTAAGTAAATGCGGTGGAGTTTCCCTGTCCCTAAAGGGAATTACAATATATGTTACTTAATGTTTTTATATAAACTCTGTATAATTTAAAAACACAAACTATATGATCTAGAATGGTGAAACAAATAATTAAGTTTAAATGAAAATTTTGTAATCAAAATTAACCGGTTTGAGTGTGGGATTTGACCCGTAAATGCAATAAATCTAGACTACTATTTAATCATGTACATACAAAATTTTATGATTAGTTTACGGAATAGTTATTGTAAGCCTTTTATCGGATTTTAAGAATTATTTTAATAATTTTTACATCTTTGAAATTCTAATTTTATATTTTCACACTTAATAAGAATTTAGCATCTAGAATTGAAGACTTTTTAGTCATTTATGAGTCACATTACAGAAGTAGGTTAATCAATTTTTGCGTGTAAAAGTTACAGCATAACATGATTATTAATGTTGGTTTGAATTATTTTCATAACATTGCTCAGCAAACGATTCACTATACATTACTATTTGAAAACAAATTTCTGTTTTTAATTATTGTAGATTTAAGATTGATGTTTAATATTAAGCATTGTTTGCTTTGAGGTCAGATTTCAAGATTTTTGCAATAATATTGACATTAAATGTGTTCTTTTGATTAATAAATATTTACATAATCAGGGAAGCCATCTAGCGCTTGAAGGAGGAACAGCAAAATCTTGCTGTGCTCTTATACCAAATTCAAAATTTTTTCTTAATTTTCAAAATTCAACTAGTTAATCTTATAGTATTCAAAAATTGAAACACTTAATAGTTACTAGAGTAAAGGTACAAGTAAAATTCGATCAAAGTTTCAAAAAAAGTCAAATTAACTAATATATTTTGATGTCAAAAACTCGGCCACGCTGAAGGAGGTGAATAACTGTGGGATATACATAAGGAAATCAAATACAGAAGATGAACTAGTTTCAACACCAACAGCAATCATCAGTTCAACTTTAAAATTGAAAAGCTAAGTTCTTTCTCTCACATACGTAGTCCGAAGGCCTATATAATCTCTTAAAAAATATAAGACGTTAAGATACTAGCCAAACATATATTCTAGTAAGTACTGTTACCATCCCAGACCAAAGGACGGTAGAAAAAGACGATTTGAAATACAGTGATAATGGGGGACTCGGTTCCGATGCCCACTGGACAAGAACAACTAGCCGCATACATTAACCAGCAGTTAACACAACAATTAACACAAATGGGCCAGCAGATTACTTCGCAAGTGACCTCACAAGTTAACTCAAACACTTCAACACAGCTTCAAACTTTCAAATCAGATATCTGTGCAAGGTTTTCAAACCTTAAAAGCAATGTGAACTCAAAGTGGCAAACTCTTGATACAAAAGTCAATAGCAGTATTTCGAAACAAGAAACGGAGATGGGTGAAGTTAGAGCTCGGCTAACTGAAGTCTCAAAAAGGCTGGAAAATGCAGAAGCAAAAATTGAAAAATACGAACGAGCTAGACGAAGCAAAGAAGTTATGATAACTGGATTCCCAGCCACACGCTCAGCTGCCGAGGATGCAAAACTAGTTTCGGTAGAAAAACTCGAACTAACAACCGTAAAGATTATTATTGCAAACAGAGTCAACAATAGAGATTCAAGTAAACCTTCTATACTTTTTGTTCAGCTAGCTGACCGATTAGAAGTCTCATCGGTGATGGATAGTAAATCAAAACTGAAGGATAAGTTACTAGAAGTCCGTATTCAACATTGTCGCAGTAAGAAAGAACAGGAGGTTCACAAGCACTTGGTTGAACAATATAAGATCAAGAAAAATGACTCTGCATCTACGAATTTTAAATTAGTTGGGTATTTTGCGTTTGAAGCCAATGGTGTCAGGTTTACAAGTGACATCACAAACCTTTCGGTGATTGAGAACTGATATTCGCGGCCCACAGACAAAACTAAAACGGTAACAGATCCCTTTAAAATTGTATAATGGAATGTAAACGGTATGAAGAATTTTTGTAGTCTGGATAAAGTTGATTGTGAAAGACTAATTAAGCATGATATTATTTGTATAAGCAAAACATGGATTGAGTCTGATAAACTAGTTTTAGGATACAACTATCAAATTTTTTATTGCATCCACAGTGCTGCAACCAGACGATGTGTTAATGGTAGGGCCTCAGGTGGGGTGGGAATCCTCATAAATAAAATAAACTTTAAAGGTAACTCGATACTTTACAATAATAATAGTATGATGTTAATCGTGGTGGAATGTATCAAAACTGCAGAGCTTTTTGTCGTTGGTAATGTATACATGAATGTTAATATGTTTTCTGCTGACTATATATTTACAGAGTTAGTGGACGCAGTGGAGTCTATCCCTCTAAGCCTAAAAAAGAAGCTAATTATTGGGGAGACTTTAATGCAAGAATAGGCTGCGAAGGCACTTCAGAAAATGAACTAGTTGATACAAGTAATTTTGTCAGCTCTCACACTTCTTGTGATGGGGGGATGAACTCCACAGCTCCTTAATTCATTGAGTTTGTGGAAAAATGCTCGCTAGCGATTCTGAACGGTAGAGTCCCACCTGACATCCCAGGTAACTACACTTATGTGGGAAAAATGGTAGGTCAGTTATAGATTTCTGTCTAGTTCATTAAAACCTAATTAATGTTGTACAGAGGATGGAATGTATAAACCTAAACTTGTCCGACCATGTACCTGTAGCTGTCAGTATAAATAGCAGTAGACGTAAGTATGTAATACAAAAAACAGATAATCCTAAACAAAAAATATCATTACGTGTGGATGGCAGTATAAAATGTACGCTAGCTATGAAAGATCAAACATATAATAGTGAAGTTACAGAAAGTTTAAACGAAATGAATAATATGTTAAATGTAGCTAAACAATTAAATTATGTGTCGCCTAGAATATCTACGTGTAATGTTAGAAATAAGCCCTGGTATAACGCTGTGTATAAAGAAGAAAAATATAATATGCAACGCTGGAGGATTAAATGTAAAAAACTAGATTTTAAGTTTGAAACCCATAAAATGTTTGGAGACGCAAAGAAAAAATACAGACTTGTTTGCAAGCAAGCCAAAAAAGAATACTATATCGTACTTAGACGGACTAGACAATATTAAAAATAGCAGTCAGTTTTGGTCCACAGTCAAACTGTTCAAGGACAGAGCCGGTAATAATGATAACAGTATACAGGTACACCAGTGGAAAAGTTTTTATAGTAGTATTATGCCACCCAAAAATCTAAAAAACATTGAGTATTATGGTGTAGGTGATGAAATTAAAGATAATGAAATCCAAATGTGTGAGCTAGCTCTTACTATTAAGAAAACCAAACTTAATAAATCCCCAGGGCTAGACGGCATCTCAAATGAATCCGTGAAAGCACTACCATTTGATTGGAAGCTAAATCTACTTAATCTTTTTAACAAAATTTTGAGCACCGAACAATGTCCGGATAACTGGGCTGAAGTCAAAGTTGTAACGCTATTTAAAAATGAGACCGAACAAATCCTGCCAACTACAAAGGTATTGCACTGCTGAGCTGCGTTCTCAAACTCTTCACCCAAATTCTACTACCTAGACTGACAAAATGGATCAACAAACACAACATCTTACTGGAATTACAAGCGGGTTTTAAAAAAAATTGATCATGTTTGGACCATGTCTTCTCACTTGCAGGAATTGTCCACAATCATATTCAGAACCAGGAAGAAAATTATTTGCCCTATTTGTGGACTACAAACGTGCACTCTATTCAGTTAATCACAACTTCCTATGGACCAAACTATTTATTCTGGAACTGAGTGCCAAAATAATAAGAATTCTGAGAGGTATGTACAATAAAGCAGTAATGAAAGTGAGAACTGATCACAGCCACACATCCTTAATAACAATCACCGAAGGAGTACTACAGGGTGAACTACTCTCACCCCTTCTATTTTCACTGTTTATCGCGGACACGGATCAGTATTTTGCAGCAAACAATCTACAAGGTCTTAGCATAAGTCACAAAGTCGCTATCTTCATGCTGATGTATGCCGATGATACAGTTATCTTAGCCTACTTAGAAGGAGACCTAATAAAAAACTAGAAACTCTGGAAGCATACTGTAAACAAAATCAGCTAGCTGTTAACGTTGAAAAGACTAAAGTGCTGATATTTGCTAAAGGCGCAAACATCAAAACGAACTATAACTTTAAATATGAGGGGAAGAAAATCGAAATAGTCAAGGAGTACTTGTACCTCGAAGTGCATTTTAATGCATCTGGTGTCTTTAGTAAAGCCGCTAAAATTTTCACAAGTAAAGCCTTAAGGTTAAATGGCTGTTTAACGGAAATATTATCTAGAAGCAGATCAGACTCGTGGTGCTCCAAAATTAAATTATTTGAGTCGGTGTCAATGGCAACAGTCTTATATAGTAGTGGAATCTGGGGTCTGAGATATAGTGAAGTCATCAAACTGGTACAAACGCGTTTCATTAAGTCCCTCTTGGCGATCCCAAACAATACTCCTGACTACCTTGTAAGATTAAAAGCTGGAAGATGCAAATTAAAAGTAACTGTATTCAAACAAGCACTATTATAGGTAAGTAAAATACTAAAAACGGAAGAAAAAAGGATCTCACGTAGTGTACGAAAGATTTCTTTATATAGATACAAGCAACAAATCGACCGACGCAACTTATAACTGGGTGACCCAAATCAAACAAAAGCTAACATTTATCGGATACGAATACTTGTGGCAAAATTTAACTGATGAAAAACTAGATTCAGAACTGGATAATATTATAGAAAAATTTGCACACATCTCATACGAACAAGACGTTGAAAGAGCACTGTTATCTAGCTATAATCCGAACTATATGTCCTATGCAGGAACTAGTCTTGTAGCTAGCTATTTAAATAAGCTGTTGGCAATTCTTAAAACACGAATAATGGCTCAACTACGACTGGCAGAAACAAATAACGTAACTTTAAGGTTAGGGAAAGATAAAATAAAGCTAAATACGATAAATGAGTGTAGGGCTTGCCAGTATGGTGTTACGGACTCCATATTACATTTTCTCTTTGCGTGTCCAAATTTTAAGGCATATAGAATCAAATACTTAAATGAATTTGTTCCTGGCCAAAGAAATGTAGCTATAAAACTAACTCACCTACTGTCATGACATGATAAACAAATATTACACAATATTTTATTGTTATATAAGCGCTTCGTTAATTAAGAACATGCAATTTTTAGGTTAAGATGGTAAAATATTTAATTGTGAAATTAAATATAAATGTAAACAAGAATAACTAATTGATTTGTGTGTGGGCTGAGGCCCGTTTATGCAATAAATCTATACATACATACATACATAC
>JAQFZE010002926.1:0-13551 GCA_034695245.1 Dicyrtomina saundersi | reverse complement strand
GGCTTTTCTGCTGGTTGATAGTTTCAGGTTGGGGCCAAAAAGTAGGAAATAAAGTCATCATTTGCTTTGCCGTCTGTCGATCTTTACAATCGAATCGTGAATCGACGATGAGGGAAAACGATTATTCACGATAAACACACTCGATCAAATAATCGAACTTGGATTCAACTCAACATTCAGTCAGAAGTCAAGTAAAACCTGAAGCTGGAGTTGCTGCTGGAGGTGTAATTATTCCCGGAACTGGCAGTCAATAGTTGCCTGCCTGTCAGTCTCTCTTTCTGTGTATTCAAGTCATTAGTTGTACACCTATACGATTGACTCGACGATGTCGACAATGTAAGTTGCTCCCATTATTTTTCTTCCTTTTCTTTCCTTTGTCTGCATAATGTGAGTGGTAATAGTAATAGTGCGTGGGATGTCTAAAAGTTGAAATCGAAATTTGTTAAGTCAGTGTCAGTGAAGTGGTTGATACGAGACTGACTGACCAGCGAGATAGACAGGCAGGAAGAGAGAAAATTTATAATAATTTCTACTTTTCTATCTAGAGGGTTACCATGGATATGAGCGAAAAATCGACCCAACTATTTGAATTTGATGGTACAGATTAAGTAAAAGAAAACTCTCGTCCGATGTTATCCTTTTTGGGAAGAAAATGTAAATAAAAAGCTAACGACAAGCACTTTCTCACCGAACACCGAAAATTAAGCGGAAGCCGAAGACAAAACACACACACAACACCCGGACCCGGACCCGGTCGACGACGGCGACCGTCCTACATTCAATTTCAATCTGCTGACGCTGACTGAATTTAATTCCTCAATCAGTAATCGGCAATTCAGCTTCAGCATTTCACTTCAAATTCAATTCGCCGATATTTTCACTCAGCAGTCAGCATTCCATTTCCAGTTTATATTAAGCCAGTTGCAGTAACAAAGCATGAAAATGGAATAATAAAGTAAGTTACAATTTTGTGCTACCAAATTCCAAATTATTTTGTGTGATTGTGTAATTTGTGATTTCACTACCAGCAAGGATCGGCATAATATTGTCGTAAAATATTAAATTTATCAAGGTTCTGTTAGCCAGCCAGGCTTGCAGTCTACTCTACAGTGAATTCATCAGTGATGCACTGATGCATTTCGAAGTGATTAAACCGCATCTTAAATTCAAAGTAATTTATTTTTGACTATTGATTACAGATTTATACATCAATTTTTCAACACAAATTTTCACCTGGGGTTTTGCCAAAACTGCATTTGATTTGAAGAACTGATTGGTGGACTGTCGACGTCGACGTTCCAGCAATACTCCTCCAGCTGATTTACAAATTATCAAAATTTATCAAGAAATTTAATCGAGCCGTCCTAAATAAATATCCGCCGTCATTATGACTACTTTATGGGGGAAAATGTACGATATACGTGCACCATACAATGTTCGCGGAGGCGATATTGCATGTCTTCGTGTTGTTCGCGGCTTTTCGGGGGAATCCTGGCAAAAAGATACTATATCGGATTGTCCACCAAGGGCAGGTGCAACGAGACCCCGGTGTCCCACAGCTACATTATTTCGTAAATTTTATGATCGTGGAGAATTTCCTATAATGATTGATCAAAATTGCAATGGAAAAGCTATTCTATGGAAGGTATGTACTAGCAATGTAGTTGAATGTACATAGTAGGAAGTGTAGTAGTGCGTACTGCGTAAGTACAATTGTGATTTAAGTACAAGCTTGGAGATTGTAAAAATAATCTTGAATTTTATTGCTACTTCTGATTTTAATAGCGGTTTATTAGCGCATAGTTGATTGATTTCATTCTATTTTCAGATTCCACCAGAGAAGTTAGACTATCATCATTACCTCCCATT
Organism: Dicyrtomina saundersi; assembly: GCA_034695245.1. Taxonomy (NCBI): domain Eukaryota; kingdom Metazoa; phylum Arthropoda; class Collembola; order Symphypleona; family Dicyrtomidae; genus Dicyrtomina; species Dicyrtomina saundersi. The sequence continues at coordinate 11,682 of JAQFZE010002926.1, read as the reverse complement.
ATTTTTTGAGGGTCTGCGAGAAATTGAACATCCTTATAGTATGTTTTCCCGTCAAGGAATTCATGACATGCTCGTCCATGGATGTGACAAAGTTCTTCCAGTTGTTCCACAGCTTATTCGACCAATTCGAGGTTTTATTATTTAAATTATTTTTACATCACAATTCTTAGTCCGAAGCATACATCTTTTATGGACGAGCCCTAAGACGTAATAATATACTATTTGGTTTTAAAATCATTCCAGATGCTCTTAATACTCGATGTGCCCCAATTTTGAGAGTGACACTTCATGCTCTACAACAGTTAATAGTCTCTGCACCGAAAGTGGGAGAAGCTTTAGTACCGTACTACCGCCAACTTTTACCTGTCCTTAATATTTTCAAAAATAAAAATTGTAAGTTTTATTTATGAATATTTCGTAAATTAACTATTTAATAGGCATGCTTAAAAAAAGTGAATTATAAAGCACATCTAATTCATTTAGAAAGCAAAATTGTAGAAAAATTGACGTAAATTATCTAAATCTGCTAATGTGCTATTTTGTAGGTAATATTGGTGACATGATAGAGTACGGTCAGTACAAACGAGAGAATATCGGTGATCTCATTCAAGAAACGTTAGAGCTGATGGAGCGCTATGGAGGTGAAGATGCTTTCATCAATATCAAGTACATGATTCCTACCTACGAGTCTGTGTGTCTCAACTAAACTCAAGATTCTGATTGATTGTGTGAGAAATTATCTGCAGGCAAATCTACTTTCATTCCAATCAGCATCTGACTGACCGTCAAGATTCAAGATCAACTATCAGTAAAAAAATATCAAAGATAATATTTAGCAACCTCTCTACGATGATGTTTACAATTTACTGAAAATATCTGTACAATCCATTCTAAACAATCTTGCATTTATATAATCATCACACGTACTTAAGTAATTAATATTTAAATGTAAAAAATGTCGCCATTAACAATCCTCGTAAAATATCTGCGAATTAGCTTTATATAATCAATCGCCCATCCATCGACTCGGATCGATATCGAATCGACAATTGAATGTATGCTTACGATATATACAATAGGAACAGTAAAAAGGAGCATATGAATACAATCTTAGCATATATATAGCAGCCCTGAAAACGAATGAATTTAACAAATTATTACAATAATTTTTTTGCAATATTGGCTTTTCATAAAATTAAAAATAAATACCATATGCCATAAATCGAATAATATGTAATTAGTAATAATACCAAAAAAACTGAAACCCCAATCTTGACCAACCAAAAAACAAAGAAGCAAATTCTTGTAAATTAGTAAATAATTAATCGTTATAATATATTACGTCATTTACACAAAGTGCTGGTTCCAGCTATAGCATAGAATTAGAATAATCCCCTAAACCAATGATGTATCATGTATCTAGCAATTTATTGCTAACAAAGCGTGTAATCTTTAATGTTATAAGCGTATGGAAATTCACGATCAGTCGATCAGTAATGAGTAATGAAGGTATCCGACTTTTTTTAACAAAGTCTGTCGAATTTCCCTTTTTCAATAATATTACGTATCCTGTGATATACTTAACTAATATGTTTATCTGTTGAAAAACAACAAACTACACAGTACTTAATCGCATATATAAATCAAATAGAAATTCGAAATTGCGCAATATTCTTAATCGGTGCATGCTTCTCGATATTTTAAGTGCTGTTCTTTAAGTGAAATTACAGAAAAGTTTTTTATGTTTGTTAGTAAAATAAGTAGCACGAAAGTCGAAAGAAATAATCAGTATCTTACAATCTTACATAACAAGTGACAATGTCAAATATGTAAATAATTTTATTATGTAGTACGTTTACCGTCGAAATTTAATTTTTTAAATTTAAATGCTTAATACTATACGGTAAAAACTTGTCAGTTCGAGTTCGAAATTAGATTACATGCAATACCTATATACGTTACATGTGTTCACGGTTGCAATATTCTTTAATAAAAGATTCGCTATTATTAAGTACTACTGAACTACTGACGAATAAATAAAAAGAAACTCGAATATTAATTCCATGTTTTTTGCTTTATTATCCGAACCTTCGTTATGTTTAACTTAACCATGACGCGGAAAGACTAAACATTATCAGATTATCGTCGGTTCAAGATGCACAGAATTGCAAATAGAACGGCGTTAAATTTCTCGAAATTAATTAATGGCTTGTATTTTATGTATAAAATGTATAAGAGATCGTCCATAAATGACGTAACAGATAGGATAAATGGGCCAATGCAATGTGGCAAATGGTAGGATCCTATGTTAAACTTTTTGCCGTTTACGCAATGGTTAAGCTCATTATCGTGGGGTCATAGGCTCCTAAAATTGAGGAATTTTCGCTAACGTAACGTACGGACGATTCCTAGTATTAAAACCCATTCTCTCGAATAGTTTAAAAGACTGGCTGGACTAAAATCTGCCCTTTCCCGCTCTCTAGCTTAAACCTCCACACGGCGCTTAATTCAAAGTCAAAATGTCGTCTGCCGAACAGAAACTCGTGTCAAATTTGGCCAAGTACAAAAATGGTCAGTTGACCTGTATAGTGTGTAATGTACCTGTCAAAAACGAAATATACTGGACAGGTCATGTGAACGGTCGTCTACATCGTGATAATATAAATTTACTGAGAGGGAAATCTGCTGAACCAGAGCCCAAAGTAAAACCAAGTAAGTCCATCTCAGCCCATCATCACCAGTCTCAATCTAGTAAAAGAAGTCGGGATCCCTTTGACCCTGCTGACACCGAGTCTGAACCTTCTAACAAGAAAATTTCCATCTCAAAAAATACACAAGAAGAACAAGATAAACATATATTTAAAATACCTAATAATCCTGGTCCTGCTAGTCCCTCTTCGTATTCTACCAGTGCCAGTGCATCGTTCAAAAATCAAAATGCTTATTCAGACTCAAAATCCAATTCGAAAGTTCACGGGGGTGGGGGAATTAACATGCGAGCTAATCGACTACAAATTGAAAGCTATGAGAAGGAGTTCGAAAACGAGAACGGTAATGGAGATAATGACATGGATGTGGATATCGAAGATTACAAACGTATTACTGAAAAGTCATCAGCATCGAAAGTAGACGAAGAGGATAGTTCAGATTCGGGTACTCAAAATAGTAAAATTAATAATGGTGCATCGTCTTCAAAAAGTAATAAACAGAATCCAGGAGGAAAATCCAAATTAGAACCCAAGACGGACTTACCTGAAGGTTTTTTCGACGATCCTAAAGCCGATGCAAAAGCTAGAGGAATTGATTTCGTGGATCCTGAAGAAGCTGAATGGGATAAATTTATGAAAGAAATTGCAAGTGAAGAACTTGAGAGTGACAATATTCTGGTTGTTGATGAAGAAGAGTCGAGAAAGGAGAGAGAGTTGGATGAAATCGAAGATATGATGGGACATTGGCAGCGGTAAATAATTTACTATTTCATAAACAATTTTATTTTCCCATATTATATTAAAATTCTGCTTTGTTTGCTGTAATTTTAACAGAAAACTGTTGTACTGTGTGTTAATTTATGGCCCTATGTAGCAGTTCAAATTTACTATTGAAATATTGATTGACCTTTTTTATCCCACATTTATCACAGGGTAATAGACTTGGAAAAGAAAAAAGAGACGAGGGCGAAGCCAATGGATTCAAATAAGACGGAGGATGACTCAAGTGGAGACGAAGATGATTTTAACGAGGAATTAGACTGGCGTGTTAAGAAATTTTGATAAATTCAGCTTGAACCAACTTAAAATATTTGAAATTCGGTATTACATGATAATATGATTATAAATTACATACTTAAAAATTATTCATTATTTTCATTTCCAAAATAATTTATTAAATATTATTTAATTATTTATTTATTTTCATCATTACACAATAATGTATATTATTTGTTATTCATTATTTCCTGGATCTATATTCTAGTAACACATTCTCAAGTCTCATAATAATGTAGTCCTTTAAATTTGTGGTGTTTTGTTTTATTATATTAGAATACCTATATATTTATAATACGTATACCATCGCGCCTGCGACCTGCAGGCACCGATTACAGTTACAGTTTTTATTGCAATAAAATTGTGAATAACTTAATACTGGGACACAATAATTCCCCGTCTTCGTCTTCCAGCTCCAGTTTCATTTTCAGTTCTATCTTTAAGCAAGTGCAAGCTTCAACTTTTTCAGTAAACTTTTAAATCTCACAAGAATGAAGATGCTGAATTGTGTTGTGTTTAATATCGGTGCTATTATTAATTACTAATTTTTTCATTATCTTTTAAAGTAGTACTAAGTAGTGGTTGAATTATTGGCGTTGGTTGTTGCTGGACCTGGTCCAGGAATAGGGTCACACTGGTTGTAAGCGTCGCCTGTTAGATTCGGTGGACAGCTACAGGTGGCAATATGATTAGCAGCATGACAGAGGGCTCGGGTTCCACAGGCATGTAAGCATGCGTCTTGACATTTCATTTGAAGGCATGTTTGTGCCTCAGGACAGTCTTGACGACGGAGACATTCCGGGTGACATTTCATCCAGGGGTCACCGTAGTTATTCTCATTACAGTGACAAATAGCACGCCTGTATTTTTCCTCACAGTGTGTATTCTCACCACAGGGGGACGGCTTGCAAGGGCTTCCTGTATAAATTAATGAAATGCATTATATTTTTTTGGGCAATAATTTTGTGTATTATTTTACGAATTTGTTTCAGTTGGGCGGCTTACCTAAAGTCTCATTTCTACTGTTGGTTTCATCATTCTCGTTCGAGCATTTTTCATAAGGATTTCCAACGAAATTTCTTTTACACTTGCAGACAAGTGTTTGGTTTTCTGTCGAGACGCAATTAGCATTGATACCACAGTGGGAGCATAAATCACTGGACTTGTTCTGATTATTATTAGCCAGGAGGTTCCTCCCATCAATTCCTTTTTTTGTGTTATCTCTGTTTTGTTCGTTTTCGTTTTCCTTTTGATTTTGACTTTCAGTTTTGTTCCCGTCTCCAGAAGTAGGATTAATTACTGTAGAAGTACTACTGCTATCAGATTCGTCCTCCGTTTTGATTGTTTTATTGCACTGAGAATACGCATCACCTTGGAAGCCTTTAATACAGTAGCACATGGGAATCTGATCCTGGATTTGACAGTATGAATTTTTCCCACAAGCCCCAATGCAAATATCCATACATTTATTATTCACACATGCCTCAGTCTGAGTACAATCAGAATTTAAATAGCATTCCTCACGACATTTGACATATGCATTCCCCTCAAATCCTGGGAGACAACTACAGGAGCGATTCCCATGACGAACTTCACAGACTGCATTTGAACCACATGGACTCTGGATACATGGAGAGATCCTTTGTTCGTCTGTAAAATTTAATTTAAGTATGTAAAACCATTTTTAATTTAGTTTTTTTTGTGGCAAATTTACATATAATGAGTTTTATACTACTACTTATGAATTTTTGGGTAGTAACTTTAATGTGAGATTTAATTTGTGTATTCAAATTTCTCGATTTTATTTTCAGAATGAAAAAATATGCTATCACATTAAGATAGGAATTTACTAGATTTATTCAAGAATGCAATTTTGACGAAAACAAACCATGCCTGTACAGTCTACAAACAAAACTGACAATCTAAAATTCTGGCTAATTTGAAACAAAAATAGATTCAGATTTAAAACCTCAACTATTGACTATATGACTACTTGCAATACTGATGATAGTACAATAAAAAACTCTAGCTACTATTTTTTGAAAGAACAAAGCGAACTATTTGGACCGGTTTCAAAATTCAAATTAACTTGTTTACACTTTTAAAAAAATACAATATATGCCATATTTACCATTTTTGAAAATACAATATATGTTGTTTTTGCAGTTTTTTGAAAATGCAAGATAGGTATTTATTGCAGGTTTTGAAAATGCAAAACATGTTTTTTCGAAGTTTTTTGAAATTACTAAATTTGCTACTAGTAACTTTTGGAAGGTACAAAATCTATATCGATTGATATATGAAATTGATATCAATTTCACATGCTGAAATTACTAAATTCAAAAAGAAACTACTCACTTAATACTTTATTTTCAAAGTCCTCATACAATACATTTTTTTGAAAAATATTTTAAGCGAAAAATTCGGTAGTTATGTATACTATTTTGAAAGGTAGAAACAAGCTAAGTAAGTACGTGATTTATTTACAAAATTTTGAAAATTCAAAATATACAGAGTTTAAAATTTGTTATTTACACATTCTAAAATATGAATAAATTATGGGAATGTAGCAAAACATTACTTTATAGTATACAATTTGTTTAAATCGGGAACCCTACTACTAGAACGTTCAATCGTAGGTCGCACATTGACTTTCCTAGTACACACTAATAAGAAAGTAAGTAGTCGCTAATTAAACAGTTTGTTTTCATTCTAGTAAAAGTCAAACCCACATAATATGGCATGATATCCTCCTCATCAATTATCAACATCTAACATATCTAAATATTTTACTATATGGTAGGCACTAATATAAAGATGTCATATTTTTTTATGCAGACCTGGAATATAAATATAAAGAGACGTTGCAACCGTAGTCCCGTCATCTGAATCCGCAACACAAGAATAATTGCCAGAATCCTTCTCTTGAAGAAATCGGCTTGACATCCCACGTCCCACGAGTAAAGTCACTGTGTAGTTTTTCCCACCGTTAAAAGTTGCTCCGTTAATCCCAAGATGATTAGCAATTTCGAAAATGGAAGTTTCATTTGTGAAACTATGACCATCGCTATCTTCCACATCCAACTGGTCCCATTTTGAGGAGTATGGTGTAACCTTGTGGGTTTCAGTAATAAATTTGTAAGCATTACAAAGTATACAAAATTTACCGTAAATTATGAAAGAACACGCACCCGGGAGCTTTTTGGGCTCACAGCCTCGCGCTTATTTGAGACCCGGCTTTTATTTAAATTTTTACGTTTTACGGTAAAAAATAAAACTATTTCATGCAAAATTAAACCAATAACTTATTATTTGAGACCCTGCGCTTATTCGGTCATTTACGGTGCTTAATATCTTTGAAAAACTAAATATGGCAAAATATTTACGCCGCTTGAAAGCAAATCCGCATTATTGGAATTTTTATGGTTAGTAGATACATTGTCCATATAAAAGAATTCCTACGTGTTGAGATTTTGATAATTTCATTTGAAAAGGGGTCGTCCACAAATGACGTCATTTGCAGGCTGAATGGGCCTACTTGGCTACTAATAACGTCCCATGTTAAAAATAGCCATTTAAGCAAAATTAAGCTGTTGACAGGGGGACCATAAAAGTGGGGATTTTTTAATGACGTTGTGTGGTGGCGATCCCAAAACCACTAAAAACAACCTTTTTAAAGTGTAATGTAAACAATACTAAAATCAAAAAAATGTGCCTTAAATTACCTTTAGACTATCATGCGTCCAGTGAACGGGATAATTAGCAAAACATTCCAAAAATACTAAACTAGTATTTTTCAAGTCTTCCCCCACTGTAAAAATATCCCCTGAAGAAGAAGAAGCCGAACCTTGACTTTGACCTTCCCCAGATGACCCAGAAGTCCCCTCTGACCCCGTCCCATAATTCCCATGAATATTATCCACAACCCATTTAGACTTGAGAACGTCCAATTTCCCAAGATAAAAGTGATCTGTGGAATTCGGGGATGGACGGGCCAACTCACTCAGACGAACTCTTGGCTTGGATCTTATTGTGATTAGTGAAAGTGATCTGGAGCCATTTACGGATTTATGGCTACTGTGACTCTGGTTCTGGTTGGGAATTGTTTCTGTAGAAGAAGACGACGAAGCGGACGACGACGTCCCATTATTCGCACTAATATCTTCTTCCGTCTCGTCACTCACAAAATCCGGGAATTCCGTCGTGGGGACGGCACTGTCATTGTTGTCCACAATCTCAATGTCATAAGATTGGCCCGATCCGTTTCCTTTTAAATCACCCTCACTTACTACTACACCGGGTGATTTGGTATTAGTGTCATCATGACTCTCGTAGTAAATCGCCGAGTAGGTAATTGACGTAGGAACGGCGTCTGTGGGCTCTGTAATTCCTTCTCCAACTTCCCGTAATTTTAATTCCTCTGTTTGATTCTGATTTGAAGAAATTTGAACTTTATCATCACACTCTGCCTCCCTAATAATGGAATTATTTATAATGGGAAGTAGTATTAAAATTATAATTCGTTTTAATTCCATTTTATTTTCAAAATGGGGGAAATGTCTTCTTCTGGAGAATGTCCACTGTATAAAAATATGTTTTGCAGAATTACTACGGTAGAGATTAGAGATGTATCCCAGTCAAAAGTCAAGCTAAGTCTGAATCACTGTAAATTATTTCTGTACGTTACGTGACTGTGTTTCCTTGCGTTGTATGCTTCTTCAAAACTTGAAATCAGTGAATGAAACTGAAAGTGTAAGTGTGTGGAAAAGTGTAAGAAAGAAATGTGTTTAATTTAAAATTAATGCAAATCCCAAGCGTAGTGTAGTAAGTTGTGAGTAACCGTCAGTATAGTTTATAGTAAAAACTGAACGAGGACTTTGCCTTGTATTTATGAACAAGTTTCCTTGAGATTAACATGCAACATAGCGAATGCTATCATATGCCATCATATAATATGTATTTTTAATGCTATTCCGTCTGTCTTTATAATGTATGTAGAATGTTGGGGTTTTACCTGTACACAAATAAATTGAAGAGAGGTAGACAGACTTTATGATTTTTGCAAAGTACCTATACGCAGATATACCTACCTACTGTAAGGAAGATACCTGTGTGCCTGTGTCCGGTTGTCTGTGCGCTGTAAATTCCTGAATAATACATACAAATACACACAAAAGTGGACGCGTCGAATGAATCAAAAACCAATATGTACCGGAATATCAGTATTATATGTAGCAAAAGGGAGGAAAAGAACCCTGCAGAAGAACCAGTATAATCTTGTGTGTGTGTGATGTTCTTCGGCTTCGGCATCGGCTTCGGCATTCGTCATTTTTTGCCTTTGTTTCATGTTCAAACTTCATAGTTGATAATATGCAATGTCTTTGGCCTTTAGTTTTACGTTTATGACCCTACATATAGCTCCAGCCAGAGCCTCCATAAGAAATACATGCGATGATACTTATATCTACACTTTGAAGAGTTTCTTGGCAAAACGGGTCAAGTGGAGTTTTTGAAAAAATAAGATTGTTTGAAATAAATACGTGTACTATTCAACTATATTCTAGATACGCTATTTTCAGGGCCTGATAATGCGGCCAGCGAAGGCAGCCCCCGCTGCTTGAATTTTCAATAAACATGCGAATGGAAAATTTTGCAGTTTTCAAAAATATGTAAAAAGAATATTTTGACTTTTCAAAAAAATGCAATAAATTTTTTTGTACCTTTCAAAAACATGGAAATAAAACATTTAACACATTTCTCATTACATGTAAATAGAACATTGAGCACTTTTCTGAATCAAGTAAAAAGAACATTTTAAACTTTTTTAAAACATGCACATACAATATTTTGCTTTACTAAAGAAAACCAATAATGAAATCAAAATGGTAGTTTTTATATGGACAAAAATTGCAATTCCTTCGTCCGGCCCTGTCTACTGTGATGCATGGTAAAGATCAAAGCTTAGCCAAAGCCACTTTTAAAAAATTTGTTCTTTGCAAAAATGTGATTTGTCCACCTAAAACATGCATTTCTTGTTTAACTTTGGATTTTATGTGTTTTCATAGTTTGTAGAACACAATTGCCATGCGTAAATTTTTTTATGCAAGAAAAAGTTTAAAAGTAAACAAAATGTTTTGTTTCACCCAATAAATTTTATTCTCAGACTTTTTAAAATCCATGTTAAGTTAATCATTTTGAGGCAAAACGGAAAAAGTCCACAAAATATTCATTTTCAAATATTTCCTAAAAAATTCAAAATTCGCTCTTCATTGAAGCCACTACTTTGGGTAGTGCTTCGTCAGGTACAGTTTTTGTGGAAAAAATATTAGGCTTAAAAAAATCATCCAGTCACATTTTATTATCGAAATTCGTTGCTCCTGTAAAATTTGCGTTGATGCACCCGTTTTGCCAAAAACCTCTTCATCTGTTGATGTAGTATAAGTAAATGTAGCAAAAATTGGATTCTACAGTCGACAATCGACATCAACATCGGAATCAGGATTAACGTCTAAAACGTGCATGTGATTTTTTCGCATGAATGCCACTCTACAACGCATCACCTTAGGCGGCTTGGTCAGATATAGCTTTTCTGTATGTACTCGCATTATTTTTGAATGGTTCACGTAACAACGAGGAAAAAAGTAACCAAGACTCAAGAAAAGAAGCTTAAAAAAATGTAGAATGTGAAGAAGCTTTGCTTTGGCTTTAACAACTTTAATTGCATTGTTGCGGAGCGGTAGCGTCAGATTTCAGCGGCAGATGCGGCAGTAGATTCCGCACTACTTTAGTCAATGTAGAACTGACAAGGCATTAAAAAAATTCAGATGTTGTTGTTAGTTGCCTTATTTCGTGAATGAAAAATATTCCAAGGAAAGTCAAAATAAAAATGGAAATGACTCACATAAGAAGAAAAATAAAAGGAATATATTAGTGTGTGTTCTGTAAAAGGAAAAGGACGATCATGAAATATGAAATCATAAAATAATAAAAACAAAAAAAGTTATTCCTGTACTGTGTGAATTACGTAGTCTATGGATTGCATATTGTGCTATAATGCTATAATAATAAATGTGTATCCTATTCTACGTCCTGTCAAACAGTCCCATAGCCTAATGATTGTGATTATGCTATGTACTGATTACTTAATATCGTTAGCGAATGTTAACGTTGGCAGTAAGAGATGCTAACGATAATGCCAATATAACAATCCATTGGGAAATACATATAGGTTTTGAAGAATCAAAATGGCCTATTACCTTAAGAATCAAATATTATTATCATGGTTTTGAAAGCACGTTAATAGGACATTTTGTGTTTTTCAAAAGCATATTAATAACACATTTTACGCTCTAAAAAAATGTATAAGTGGCAAATTTTGCACTTTAGAAAAATATTTAAGTAGCACATTTTGTAATTTTAAAAACATGCAAATTAGAACATTTTGCACTTTTAAAAAACGTACAAATCGAATATTTAAATATTTTCAAAAACACGTGAATAAGAACGTTTCATTTTTTTTTAAACTCGCAAATGTAATATATTTTGCAATTTTTAAAGAACATACTCATAAAACATTTTTTGCACTATCCAGTATTTAAAAATTCTTCTTTAACATGTTACGATTTTACACGTCTCTCTCATAAATCTCATTTTTATTGTTTTCTTTTGACATAGCCTATTTAAGTTCTAGCTTAAATTGGATATGAGCTGTTTTGACTCTTCACTGACAGTTTAATCCCAATGCGTTATCGTGTCTAATTACTTGCGCCTATTTGTATGAATATGTGTTGCATATGCGTAGCACCTTTCTATTAGGTATGTATGTGATTTTTGTATCCGCACTGTACACCATATAGCCAGTCTCACTTTTGCCAGTTAAAGTTCAAAAAAATTTCCTTGTAATTTATTTACTATGCAG
>JAQFZE010002925.1:0-13553 GCA_034695245.1 Dicyrtomina saundersi | reverse complement strand
TATGTATCAATCCATTATTCATAGAGTACAAGAAGTTGGAATATAAGCCGCCCTTGTGATTAAAGATAGAAGAACCAAAGTTAAGTAGAGGAGCAAGCTGAGTTGCTTATAAAAATTTCAATTCAATTTTGTCATGAATACGCAAGTTATAGCGTTTCCTTTCCAGGGAAAAAGGAGAAACTCGTGTTCTCGTAGCGCTTTCCTATAGCTACAAAATAGACACACATCTAAAAAAAAGTCTTATGGAAAAATACAATGTATTTGTCAACAAAAGGTATACGTAATTACATAGTAGGATGGAAATGAAGCTTTGTGTAGCAAAAAACCGAACGCCGAGAATACTTATAATGATATTGATACCGACTATATACCGTTGGACGTTGGAGTAGTAGAGCACACGAGTGTACACACGACTGTACACACGAACGAACGAACACATGTCATAATCCGAAATGCAGAGTCTAAGACTACAGAGACAAGATGGTAAAAAAAACATGATTAAAAAAAATAGAAAAATATTCCTTCCATACTTACTTTATGAGTACATCCATTACGTATTTCCTGTCTTGAGTCTCGTGTAAAGTTAAGTCAATTTGACGTTTACTTTGGCAGTGGTGAGAGCTAGGGACTCGTGGTAAGAGCACGCACACAATATTAAACTTATAAATTTTAATAGAAAAACCTAAAATGTCGATATTATGGCTATCGACACATCTATCTGTTCCCTCTCTGTCACAAAGATAACATTAGCCAGACGGAGAGTTCACAATCGTAGTTGTAATTATACGAGCAATTTTTTGTTTGAAACGTTGCCTTTTGTTACGTGTGTGTTTATGTGTAGAGGTTCCAATTCAAATGGAGATAAATTCCGAAAGAAAACAAAATGAGTTTGTCTCTTTCCCGATTTTTTATTAGCAAAATGTCTAATGTCCAACTTTCTCGTGCTTTCTTTTTTTCCTACTTACTTGAAAAAACTTTTCTTTATATTTTTTCTTTGACGCTTCACAACTATATTGAATGAATTTCAATTTTTTAAAAGAACAACTTGCGTTGGTTATGATTGTGATAAAAATAATATTTTGTTAGTAGGAATATTTTTATTATTATTATGTGGTAGACACTGTAGGGATTCTTGTTTGATTGTGAGTTGTGTTGATGTTACAACTTAATTTGTAGCTTCTTTTGATGATAGTATAGGAGTACTAGTAACGTAATTATTATGTTTGTATGATAATGATATAGGTATGTTATTACAATATAATTATTGATATTTTATCTGCACTTTCCCTTAAAGTTAAAAAATGCAGCTCGTTGCCTTTCTTAGGTAGTTATATGTATAATTATGTATTGTAATATATACTATTTACTTAATTATAGAGAATTATATAACTTTCAACATATATATATATATATAGATAGATAGTTTCACTTTATAATAAAATTCCCTACAGTAACGTCACAGGGATCAACATCTATTCATTCAATCCTTTCCGTTGTGTGTTTGCATCCTTTTTTTAAAGAAACCTCCCTCCTGAGTTTGGTTTCACTTTCACTCCTACTCGTTTACTGATAGTTGACATTTTTTACATTTAAGTAACTTTATACACTTTTTTTTCTTCTTATTCTTGCTTTCCCTTAGATTTATATTTAGCTTTAGCTTTTTGAATTGGATAGCTTTTAAGACTTTGACTTTCTCTTGAAGAGAAAAAAGACTTTTTTTGAGACTTGAGACGTAACGTAATGGACTACATTAAATTTGTACTAAAGTTAAAAACTGTACATGCATCTACTGAGTAACTCACTGAATACTTAGCAGTGTAATATCTATATCCAACAACTCAAGAAATGGAAAAAAGTACAGTGATCTTCTGTATTTTATTTTCAGTATATAATCTTCACATACACACACACTGTGAGAGAATGAGGCTTGCAGCCGCTTCCACTCTCTCGCTCTATATATTTAAGTTGAAATTGAATTTCTTATTTCCTAAGATTGTCAATTTATGGGAAGAATGTCGGTAGTCGGTTGTCGCTGATATATAGATGATAGCTATATTATATCCTAGAAGTTAGCTCGAAGAACTTAACTTGAAGTTTTACTTTCTCTTTTTTTTTGAAGGTGTAGCCTGTGAGCAGTACGAAAAGCAGTTAGCCCAGCTTTCACTACTTTCACTACGAATCCATTTACGTCTTCAGAATTGCTCAGCTTTAGCTTTTTATAATGTAGCTGATTTATATTTACACACACACACACACAAAAGTGGTGGTAGTGCTGTAGGAGTTTGGAGAGCAGAGATCGACCCATACAGCAGCACAATACAATGAAGGAGTAAGTACTTGAGAGGGGAGGACGAAAGAAAGAAGGACGACAGACTTTCCCTAGAAAATCCTGTGTACCATTTCACTTCACACTCAATCATAAATAATCTCTAGAAATTGCTAAAGTATTCGGTCAAAGAATTTTAACCAAAACAAAATTTTCAGCCACATACATATGGATGTATGTACAATATAATATTTCACCCAAAATGGGAAAGCCAAGTCCCAGCCCTAGTCAAGCCAATATGCTGTCGCTCACAGCGTGCATCCAGCACATAGATAATACAAGGACCAAAAAGCTATAACAATCTACTACGTTGACATTGGCATCGTCCTATACGCCATTGTGTGGTTGTGGTAATGCTATTCATCCGAATTGCTCTTTCGATCTCTACCCCTCTATTCCTTTTCACTTTTCTCTTCCTCTTCTTTTGATTTCGATGGATTCAATATTCCTGGATAGAGATCACACTAAACGTTTACATAATAGTCACATTTTTAATATGTTGTGTATGTAGTATGTAGTATGCTGAAGCTTGTCTCTACTCCACTTTTAGACTACTATCTGTAATTTCCCTTTATATACCTGCACTCACTGTATGAATTGTTAATACTCAGAACATGTTATGGCTATCAATAGCGTTCTCCTCCTTGTCATAGAAGAAATAGTTTTTGAAATATAAAAGAACGCGAGAAACTACATCAAAGGTTAATGGAGTTACAAGAGCGAGACGAGTTGACGACGACAAAAACACACACACACACACACACACACACTCACAGGGAGAAAGTCGACAGTCGACACAGGGAACGCTTCAGAGTTCTCAGTCTCCCTGTCATGCATAGAATTCTCAGTATCCAAAAATTGTAACTTGAATCCTAATTTTAAATCCTACAGCTTATATCCTATTATGTACTCGTGTTAAGCTGATTCGGTCTGTTCTGTACTGCACAGATTAATATTTTACATACTATACAATATGTATATTTCAGCTTGTTATTACAGTTTAAAAATGTAATTTAGATTGTTATTTGTCAAACACTACAATTCTTCGAACTTTCACCTTTAACTTGAAGAGTTCACATTGTTTCGTTCCCCCTTTTTTTTAATATTGTTAGTATAAATTATATATTATGAAGAATTTTAAATGGTACTGTAGAACTGTAGACGACACAATATGTACCTACAGGAGAATTTATTTTTTATGACGTGTGTGCTCCAGATGGGAGATGATGCTGTGGACGTTATATGTTATTTTTGTCTTGTCTGTCGTTCTTTTGTAGAATTATTATGTACTTTCCATAGACCAATGGAGATCTCAACAGGGGAAAAAGAAAGTTTATTTTTCTTTCGCGAGTGAAAGTTACTCGAGAAGTAGGAGATCACTGGATATTTCGTACACTTTTGGGATTGAGTTTGGATGTAGTCATAGTGGAGGATGGTGTGTGTGTACTGGCAATTTGTGTGGCTTGCAGATTGATTATCTCAAAGCGAGAACTTCCACCCGGGCACGACAGCCCCCCAGTGAAACAAATGAGGAGAGAACACGGAAAGGAGAGACTCATCATGAACAAATATATTATGAGACGGTAATCGTGGTTTTCCAAGTTTATACAACAAGACAAAGACAACCTGGCTTTTTTCACAGGCAGTCAGACCCAAAAAACACACACACTTACTACACACACATATATATACACAAAAGTTGATATGTCCCTCAAAGTTTTACAAGTCTTTCCCTGAGTCCAATAACAAGAGTTGAAGAGTCAGCGGAAGAAGAACTACGACCACCATCACCAGAATTATCTGTAGAGCCACAATAAGAGCTCAAGGGAGTGCAAGAAACAGAAGAAGAAGAAGAGTTGGCTGTCAGAGTGTGAAGAGTTAATTGGACGCTACCAATTTTCTTTACCACTGCTTCTATACCTCCCACAGTGTCCGTCATCTTTCTGAATAAAAACATAACCACAATATTTTGGCTCAATATAAATATAAAATTTTCCAAATTCGACTTTTACTTTGATGTCGTCACTGGTTGAGTAATTGTAGACCAAGAAGATTATATATATCCCTTCAATAAAACCAGAGCAGTGACAGAATTGAATGGCTATTTGAGAGTTTTACTTCCACTTTTATCTGCACAACATTGTCCTTTTAACGACAGTCATAACAAAGACATTACTCCAGGAAATGAAACAACACTTTTAGAGAGTTGAGAAATCAATAGTATGAATGCAAAATTCAGCAATCTGCACTGTTCGCTACGAAATGTTTTTTGAGCTTGTGATCAGTTTCTAATGTTGCCTGTCCTCTTATAGATTGTTGTCGGTTCGCACTAAAACTAAAATAGATATGATAATTTACAACTTCCGATATATCCTTTTGCACCTTAGGTTTCCTATTTGCTATATTGCACAACCTCAAATATTTTAAATTCTAATTTCAAATTCCGTGTCTTGCTGCTCTCTCATTTTTCTTTATATTGCTTTCTCTTGTTCCAAAGATGTTAAATTAGAACAGCGTTGTTGAGGTGAACGTTGTTGTTTTGAGAGACACTAAGGAGTAAGAGAGAGAGAGTGTGGGAGACTGGTTTGGGTCGAAGACGTTCAAGGCATTGACATTCTAGAGAGTAAGTTACAGGGAAGTTCACACAGAGCAGACCAGGACAAGGAGACAGAGCCGAAGGAACGCACACACACGGCACAGTTTAGTCTAGCTTTTATTTTCTCTCATAGTACCATTAGGTACAACGAAGCACAGAAGAGAAAAGAGGAGAGAGAAAGCTAGACACTCATTCGACAGAAGACCGACGAAGGGGCCAAGTTACACTTGTAATACTCGACAACTCCACTCTTTAGGAGTCTCCCAAACTCTATCACACTGTTGTTGTTATAAAAATGGATAAGACGAGAGGACGAAGACCGAGAGAACGAGGAGGAATAATAATACGAATACAAGTACGAGTACAACGATGACGACGACGACGACGACGACACACGATGTGCTCTGAAGATAGGACGAGGATTTTGCTTTCAAAAGTCTACGTTTCCTTCCCGAGCCGCTCTCTACTGGGCTCCTTTCTCCTGCATTCCACTTTTCTTTGAGAAAATCTACTTTGGCTTCGCTTGTACCATAGTCAGAGTCCTCCTCGTCGTAGTAGTACTATATTATACATTTCCCTCGTCTGGTCTCTGGTCTGAGCCACTAGCATACAAACTACTCATGGCAAGACGAGTCGAGCTAGAAAGTGCAAAAACCGATCCGAGAACCAAAAACGAAAGACGATGCAGGGAGGCATAAGTGGAAGGCGGTGCGCCGAGTCTCTCCGCGCATAACCTAGTCTATTGATTCAGGAGCAGTAGCAGTAGCAGCAGCAGTGAGACACACCATAGCAGCACAACTGAATACCATTGAACCAGGCGGAACTCCAACCCAAAAAAGCCCGAAAACTCCAAAACTCCAAAACTCTGTGGATGGAGAAAGATAGGCAACCTCGTCCATGAGTATTTCCTCAACCAGCACTTTTCTCATGTATCTCAAAACCTCTCTGCTACTCCGCTGAATTCTACTTGCACAGCATGTACATGTGTCTATATGTATATCCCTACATACTGGGACTCTATACGCATAGCTTAACATTCTAGCCAATATTATTTCTGTTTCAGGACCAGTGCAGTTCTACTACAGTAGAAATGAAATACACATTTTCTCCATCCAAATCCCAAAACCCCACCAAATATCATACTATACCTATACCTATACCTATACCTATACCTATACCTGTACCTATACGAAAAGCATAGAAGCGGGGAAAGCATCAGACCCGACCATTACTTTCCTACAAGAAATACATAGTACTTGCTACTCAGATAGCACTTGGATATTTTAGTTTAGGCGAAGTTCACGTATATAGGAGCGCTACACACACACACTACAGTATAAAAACGAGGTTTGGCTGCCTCTACTTCCTTGCCCCTAAATTTTCAAACATCTTTTCGTGTTAGTGAGAGGAGAAAAGGGAAGAAGGGAGTCCTAGTTGAGAGCATGAATGTTGCCCACAAGGAAAAAAAACGGTATGAACGCCTTTGACGTCAGCCTCCTAAAACGGACCGACCAAATTCACTATGTAAAAAGGAACAAAACGAATGGAGCTTTCCACTTTCTCTTCTCCTCTATTCCCAAACGAACACTGTGAGAGAGGAAGGGAGGGAAGCAAGGAGCCTTCATCCTAGAAACAACTTTTACCTATCAACTAAACCCTAGGTCTACAAGAGAAAACTAGAAAGTCTGTTACTCTACTACTCTTGCTCTTATGTACTCATTCTCTTCTGCCTCTGCTCGTTCTTCTCGTTCCTGGAATGGAGGCTGGGTAGGTATGTGGTAGTAGTAGTGGCAGTTGCAGTAGGAGAACAGAAGTGCTAGACTTCTTTCCTTCCTAGTCCCTTTCTTTGGCTTTATTTTATATTCTATGACTAGGTGTCAAGCTAGCTCTATACTCCTGGCACTGGCACTGGGAATGGGAATGGAAATGGCACTATGGTACTGTATGGTATAGCTTATATATGGTATAGCTTGAGAGCTAGTTCACTCCTTCCTTCATCCTCCTCTGCTCTGCACAGTTTCAATGCAATGCAATGAATTACAATAATTTCTTTGGAAAGATATTCTCTAGGTGTAGTATAGTCATAGTCGTAGTCGTAGTCCTAGTCCTGGTACAGGTGCTACCATTCCTTCCTCCTACAGCTTTCTACACACGGCACATAAAACAAACTTGTACATGCATAGGAATGGGAAAATTATATATACATTGGTATTATTGGGACATAGCGGCTTT
This sequence comes from Dicyrtomina saundersi, assembly GCA_034695245.1. NCBI lineage: Eukaryota > Metazoa > Arthropoda > Collembola > Symphypleona > Dicyrtomidae > Dicyrtomina > Dicyrtomina saundersi. Next base: position 6,399 of record JAQFZE010002925.1, on the reverse strand, counting down.
TCTAAAACGTAAATATCCTTTCCCTTTGAATCTACGCTAGACTAGAGGCATTGCGTTAGTGCTTCTTGTTTCCCATAATAATTTAAACAATTCAAGTAAATTCCCCTCACTTTCTCTCTCTCTCGAATTCTCTCGCTTTGGATTTCCAGAATTTGGTATGCTACATCTGTATACATTGTCGACAGTCAAGGTTATTACTTAATATTTCCATTACGCCCTTTAATTATTCTCCTCATGTTGATGACATAGCAGAATTGAGTGAAAGTCAAAGTAACAAGTAAAATCTATGTATTATTTACTCGAATACTTTTAGCTAAATTTAAATTAAAAACTCACGTTGAACCACTTTCACTTTATATATTCGTTGTCTAAAATGACGAAACGACAAAAGTTTCCTAAAAATATCACCTTAAATTATTTCAGTTTTAAATTCATAAGTTTACGTATTTACTAGCCCCTTAAAACTTAGATAATATTTGGATAGAAAAGATTTTTATTTTTTCTTTCACAATTTTTTGTAGTTTAAAATATTTAGAAAGCAGCACACAAAAGATTATTGGAATTTGAATTTTAATTGGGAAACTTATGTCATGTTATTGAGGTGACTCAGTCGAGCCGAATTCCGCCTTCGTAAAAGTGAAAATGAACTTTTACGGAATAAAGAATTGAGTGGAGGGTGCTTCCCGACATAGACATATATATACTCACATTTCACATAATGCATACTTCCATAGGCCAAGTGCCAGGGCATGTGCCTATGTGGTTTTTGCTATGTGAATTTTATTAATTTTGTGCATTATACATGCGCTCTGCATTTGAAAGAGCATTAATATCAAGTGTTTCATTTATTTTCTTCATGTTTGCGCCACTACTGCGGTTGTCAGGACTCACTGTTCTCATCCATACCATAGACTCTGCTGACAGTTTCGGTCGGTCGGTCGTGGGTATGAACTCTGAAACCCCTCTCGTGAGCTCAACCCGTACAGACGAGAACAATGCTCAACTCAGAAGAATTCCGAAATTTATGCGTGCATATTAAATTGCATAATAGCTGCAAGTCAAATATCCCTCTCCGTATATATTAACATGACCACAAAGCTCGAAAAGGACCATGTTTTTAATATATAGGTACGTGATACATAAAAGCCTAGCACATTTTAAATTTTATGTATATACAAGGGAAATGGATTTTTTCTTTTTCGAATTATATTAAGTGCTACAAACAAAAATTCAAAAAACTACATAGTGAATAAGAAGAGAACTGTTTTGCTCTACAAGCTATTTTTATATAATTCCTATCTACAGTTTAATTTTCACCTTTTTTAATTACTTCGTAATTTTACATCGTTTTTCAAGATTTAAAAACCATATAATGTAATTGTTTTCCCGCTATACAAAACGTGCAATAGAAAGTTATAGACTTTAGCTTACCTTGAATTTTCAAAAAACATGTAATTGGAACATTTTGCAGCTTTAAAAAATATGTAAAAAATAATTTTGACTATTCAAAAACAAGCAAAATAATTTTTTTTGTACATTTCAAATACATGGAAATCATACATTTCACACTTTTCTCAAAACATGTAAATACAACATTGAGCACTTTTCTAAATCAAGTAAAAAGAACATTTTGCACTTTTCTAAAAGATGCAAATACAACATTTTGCTTTACCAAAGAAAATCATCAATAAAATCAAAATGGTCGTTTTTGTATAGAAACACATTGCCCCCTAAAAGCAATTCCTTCATCCGGCCCTGGTAAGAAGATGCAAGAAGTAATAATAATAAGTAATGACAAGCGCAGTAATAGCGCCAATTGTAAATAAAAATTTAATTTCTCTCTCTCTCTCTCTTAATATATTTCAGACATTGCGATTTCCTGTAGTCATACTACTGGAAATTAAAAAAACTTGTCCGATCTCAGCCCATGTCTTAACCCATGTCTTAATAAAATAATGACTCTAAAAGTTTTTTTTGTAATTTTTTTCCGAGCCTCTATTAAAGCCCGGGTAACAGGTAAAAAAAATAAAACTATTACCACAATTTAGCAAAATGCTGCCCTTGCGTCCCTATTCAGAATTACACACCGTATTTGTGATGCATGCAATGTTGTATACACATATAAGTGGAAAGTGAAAGTAGAGGGAGATGACTCTGTTCTACTAGTTGTTCTAGTTCTAAAGACCTGGTCTGGTTCTGGTCTGCTTCTGAATGGAGTGACAATCGAAATCCAAATCCTAAGCAATCCAATCCAATCCAATGGAATGATAGAATCTCTCTTTGATGGAAGTAAATTGAAGAGGAGCTATTTGGCCCTATTATTCACCTCCTCTGACATGACCATAGTTGTGGTCGTATATATGAACAACATATTATTTTTAGCTTTCCCATTTGGATCACTTTGGAATGTCTAGGACTTTGAGACTATTGAGAGAGAGTGAGAGAGAGAGAGAGTGGGGACGCGGCGCTACCAGAGAAATCCCAAACAAGTCAATACAATGCCATTGTGGAACCTCTTTAATGATTCTGTGGAAAAGATGTCGTGTTCAGATGATGATTTATTTGACCTCGAACAGACTACAGTCTACAAGTCTACACAGTGCTCCGCGAAGCAGGTTAGATGTAAAAGCTGTAGACACTGTACTTTGTAGGCTCTCGAATTCTCCTTTTCTGCCAGAGGCATCTCTCTTATATCAACAAAAGGAGATAAATGCGTATGATCCGGAGAAAGGGTGGCCATTGAGGAAAGTTTTATATGTATAGCCCCATCTCTCATCCACACCTATACCTATGGTTAGACTCTACAGCTTCACACTGCCTGGGATAAGATGAGACCCACACAGGGCCGGATAATGCGGCCAACGTAGGCAGCCCCTGCTGCCTGAATTTTCAAAAAACATGTAAATGGAAAATTTTGCACTTTTCAAAAACATGTAAATAGAACATTTTGATTTTTCAAAAGCATGCAAAATAAATTTTTTTGTACATTACAAAAACATGGAAATAAAGCATTTTGCACTTTTATCACAACATGTAAATAGAACATTGTGCACTTTTCAGAATCAAGTAAAAAGAACATTTTGCACTTTTCTAAAACATACAAATACAACATTTTGCTTTACCAAAGAAAACCATCAATAAAATCAAAATAGTGTTTTTTGTATGGAAACAAATTGCTGCCTAAAACCAATTCCTTCGTCCGGCCCTGGACCCACAAATGATCACGTAGACTAACAAACGAAATTTCCCTTTCTCTTTCTCTCTCTCTCTCTCTCTCAAAAAGTTAGAATAAAATAGATGTGATAGCTATGGTCTGGTAGTGCTACACTGGTACTGGTACTGGTACTGGTAGCAAGCCTAGGCTTTCTGGTTTCAAATCTCTATAGAGTTACCACTGCCACCGTTACAATCCCAATGATGACTTATATTAGTTGTAGGACTATGTATGCTATAGGCCTGTCAGAACAGTCTCCTATAGCACTTATCGTTAGAAATATCAATATAAAATTTTCACTTGAGCTCCCTATATCTATCTATATCTATACCCTATATGTGTAAATGTATCCAAAGGTAATATATCTGTCTAGATATAAATAGAATCCCCTTATTATCAATTTCTTATTAAAAAGGAGCTAAGCAATTTCATCAAGATAAGATTCTATATCCAAGACTGATCTGATCTGTACATTCCTCTCACTGTATTGACCCATGTACACTTTCACTCTAGTAATAATGGCTGTTGGAGGGGGGAAATGCCAGGAAATAAAAATCGAATTCGAATGAAGAAATTCTTTTAGGGGTTCGCTGTATATGAGTAGACGGAGACGAAGACGAAGACGGAGACGAAGAAGTGGAAGTAGAAGGAGAGTCAGCTGCCATTATACTTCTCACTACTAGAACCACGCAAGAAAAAAAGGAGAAACAGAGTTGCCGTATATATAGGCTATATTAAATTGTATAGATATACATGAGTAGTTTGTATCAGTGGTAGTTGAGAGAAATGTACCTTACTCATGTTTATGTTATGTGTATGCTGGCTCTTCTTGTCTGGTGCTGGTGCAGGAGCTGCCACTGTGGTACTCCTAACTCGAGACTCGACGCTTCGACTTCGACAGACTAGAATTTTGTTCTCCGCTCGCCTCCCAAATTTCCTCCCTTTATACAGACATTGAGGATCTTATCTTTTTTAGGTCTTAAAATTACATTGGCAATACTATCACTGCTGCTCCTCCTGCTCCTGTCTTGAGCTTTTCACATTTACTGCCAATTTTTTACGCACGCTATCTCCTCACTCTTTTTCTCTCTCTGTCTCTAAATCCCATGCTTAGTTTTTTTTTTCCACAAGCCAACTTCTATGAATCCTATCGTTTTATTCCATTAGATTCTGAGCCGCCAATTTAATTTCAAATTCGTTTACTCACACAAAAAATCGTGTTAAAATAACGAGAAAATATGAGCATGCGTTTATATTTCCTGGTAATTTCCTCGGTCAATTTTACCCTTTACAGTCTTGTCTGGTTAGCTATGTATGTAATAGAGTCGTGTGTGTACTCTGAGGAAACTTGTACAAATAGAGAGACGCTATACATGTGTGCATAATGGGTCGTAAATTTCATGAAAATTGTGAGCTATCAGCCGTATCAAAAGTCAGTAGTAGGTAGTAGGTAGGTAACATACAAAAAAAATAAACCTTGACGGCTGTACTCACTACACTATAACAAGTGTAATGGCGCTATACACTTAGGATCAATTCGTGCTATGAACTCACCAAGAGTTTTGTTTCTAGTATTATTTTGTTATATTTTTTCTTACAAATATTTACACACAGTTTGTAAAAATAAAAACACGGATTGCAATGAAAACCAGTTATTTTAAATACAGACTCAAGCGTTTAGATATTATGTAGTTTGCGTTAGCTGTCACTGCAAAAATTTACATAAGCAACGTTCACCTATAAAAAAATAGCTCCTTTCCTTTTCTCACGATTTTGGGTAGAAACTTTTTTTATTTTGAATTTTGAACTTTACAAAAACTTACACTAACAATATGATAGCACTCAAAATCGATGGGTTTCGTACAGGAAATAAGAAACAAATTACAAAGTCAAAACTTGCTCCACGTGTACTAGCTTTGAATAACGATTTGAAATCCCAAAAGAATTACACACATCTATAAGCAAAGAATATTAAGTGCGTAAATAACATAGAAATAGACATTGTGTATATAGTTACCTCCGTTTTTTTTACGTGATGAAGAGCGAAAACTTCTTTCATTGTAAAACGTGGGTCTTTTACTTACATTTAGTTCCTTCTGGCTTTCTTTGAGCGTGGGCTCTATCACTTTATAAAATATTGAAAACTTTCTTAAAACATGGATTTTTTTCTACTTCCAAGATACCAGATAGATTTTATAGTCATTACATCTGATACAAGTTATATAACTATTGCAACTGTGCAGCAAAATTTTAAAGCTGAAGTATAGTAGTAAAATATTAGTATATTTTTTTTCTTTTTGGGGCAGCTCTGGTCACACAATCACTATCACCATCAACGTTTTGGCACTGACGTTGACGTAGTCTGAATACACTGTCTACATTTTTTAGCCCCGTCGACCGACTTAAGAAAGAAGGGCGTAGAGCATTAGAACACAATTTTAGTCTCGAGATAGTAATTTGAAGACAAAGAAGAGCATTATGAGAAAAATGGTTGTGAACTAGTTTGGTTTTCATCAAATCAACATAAATCCTATGGACTATCAGTTCAACAAGTAGTGGTGATGGTCTGGAAAGAATTTTACGAGACAACTATCTAAAGTACATATAAGCGTATAAATGTGTGGTATTCCAAAGGATATTCCCCTATATACTTGTACATACAAAAGAAAACAATGTGTATATGTGCACCCCGCGTATAAGTACACAAAGGGTACGTATACATCTACAAATAAAGATCCAGAGAAAAGAAGAAAAGAATAAGACTCTCAAACGGGCGAGAGAAAATTCCATTGGAATGACTTTTTGTCAAGAAAGAGAGAGAAAAAGACGAAGTTTTTGTGTATACTACGTTTTAGGTAGGTGCATATCTATATATATTTAAGTATGCAAGTATATGTGCTTTGCGGTTGAAAGGGAGCCAAATGACTTCTAACTTTCACTCTTCTCCACGTCACCAGTCTCTTCCTTTCGCCTTTCTTTTATTTTTCTAAGAATCTTCAATGATAACGAAGACGGAGACAAAAAAGGACAACGATGTCGTTATGAGATTTTTTCATCTGTTTCTTATTTTCTTATTTTACTCTGACTATATTTCTTCGTGTGCACAGCTTATAGCACAACAGTTTTTATATAGACTACCCACCCTTTGTACTCGTACAAGCTAAGCTTGCAGTAGTCAGTTATAT
>JAQFZE010002924.1:0-13554 GCA_034695245.1 Dicyrtomina saundersi | reverse complement strand
GGTCTGGAATTAACAGTACGACTAACTACGGGAAGCATGCGTTCAAGTATACATTCGGTCAGAGTCTCAAATACATAGAGCCTGTCGTTAACATTGTCAAAGTCATTCATTATGCAAAATTTAGTCTGAGAAATCTCAGCATCCAAATCTTTTACTTTTAAGTTTTTATAATTACGAGTTTAAATAACCACAGGCGCAACATACTGCCGGTTACGTTTACGAACAACATATATAATATCATGATCGGAAATACCACAAAGCAAAACATTTGCATCTCTGACATTCTCCATATTATTAGAATATATATGATCTATAAGAGTTCTTGTTTTAAACGTTATACGAGTAGGTACCTTAATAAGTTGCTCTAGACCAAGGCTGTTTGTACAGTGTATGAGTGATTTAGTTTCCGAGTTATTTTCAAGTAAGTGGTCAAGGTTGAGTGGAATTAATATGCACAACAGTATATAATACAACAGATAATATTTATTCAGAGAACAATATCGAGACGATGCTTCCACTCCAGAAGTAAAATATGAATTAATAATGGGATTGGATTATTCCAATTCCACACCGGCACCACTGCCATAACGCCAATAATAACAATAACAATGATGATGATGAGGGAAAGATGAGACGAATACGTAGTAAATCCATGGTAACACAACACGACTCTTTCCTCCTTGACCTTGTCTCAAGGTCAAAACAGTAATAAGGAGGAGCTTCTGCCGAGTAATGGATTTGACTGGTTCAGCCGGATGAGTGACTCCCCTTCCCCTAAGAGGTCGGCCCGACCGTAGTAGATTTGCCCAGTGGTGCATACCTAGGTCGGATTATAGGACGGTGACGGCGGCAACCATCCCACGAAGGTTGGACCGTGTACCTAGGCGGGACAACCAAGGCTCATTTGACTGCGGGTGGCTTTGGTGACGTCTTGCTATGTTGGCAAAATAGATTGGTGAGGGTTTTCAGTGGTTTGGACGGTCTCGGTACACTGCAGCTTGAAGGAACAGTACTATTCGAAATCGGCTTGACTGGCAAGTCACCCCTTCGGGGATGCTGAGTTCAGCAGACCGGCAATGCCCGCCTCGGGTCGGCCAACGCATACGGTTTAGGAGCTACTGTCCGCTGCACCGGTATAATTTTCGGGCATTTGGATGGAGGAGGACCCATCATTGAATGTACGACAATTCGCCGGACAGGCAGGTGAGTCGAAGGGTGCGGTCGCTTTCATGGTTGAAGGGTAGTAACCTGCATGGTGGCCCGCTGGAACTGGACGACCAGCGCCTGGCGACGTTCAATGGCCCTTTTTTGTTTGTGGGACATATTTTTGCCCGCCAATGTTCGCCTGCGTTTAACCGGAGTTACTTCAACGGTTGGTTGTGAAGCTAAATCGGGTTTGCCCGGAGCCGGTCGTTGATCCACCTGTGCACCGACTTGCAGAAGAGTGCCTTGAACAGAAACTGGCAGCACTAGCCTTTCAGAAGAACCCCCCTGCTGAAGAAGTAACATTGGCTTGCTACGACGCGTCGGCTTTGAACCCGGGTATCTGCGACGTGTAATTGTCGGCCGCTGATGATTGGTGACCTGTGGGTCAGAGGTCACGGTTCGGGAAATGGATGGAAGAACAGCATCGTCCTCCTCGAACAACTCCCATAACAAATTTTCCACCTGGATAGGAATTATAGTCAAGCAGTGGGCGTGTGGGCTTTCGAGTAACAGAAATGCCAAATTAAGCCAATTCCATTTCTCTGTTGAAGATGGCCCTCACTTGTGGCTGATATTTTAGAGAATGAGCATTCACAGTCTCCCCAGCACTCAGGTTGGCGTGTCCAGAAGTCAGTTTTGGGTGGCGGAAGGTGTAGGATTTGGGAGGTGATGTTTCGCCGGGACCCTCCTCCTCGGATGAGGGATCTGTGACCTCATCAACTTCGATGGCTTCCATGTCCAGAAATGACTGACCCCTTATGACCTCACCGTCCGAATCCGCATACAATGTCAGGAGGTCGACATCAATGCTAGAAAAAATCAATATCGCTAAATGACTCCAAATACCTAAATACCCTAGCCACAACCACCACTTAGTCACGCAGTCGCAAGTATAGAGCACCGCGCAATAGTTGTATGCGCCGCCACCAGGGTCAAAGACGTACCTATAGTCATACTGAGAAATATTGAAGTCCGCTTATAAGGGATCCGCTTTAAAGGGAAAACCGGCTGCAAGGGACCCATTTGAAATATTTGGTTGGCCAGCTATGCTTTCAATTTTAAAATTATCCGGATATAAGGGAACCGATATAAGGGATAATTCGGTTATAAGGGACTAATTTTAGACCATTTTTTGGAAACTTAGGTCACTTATAAGGGATTTTGTTAAAAATTAATAAAAATGCATGGGGAAATGTATGATCGAAGTAGTGAAGGCCTACTGTATGTCAGCAAATAACTCATTTTGGCTTACCAAAGCAATACATTTACATTATCTTACATTTCAGTAGTCGTATTTATAGATTACAAGGCTTTTAAGGCCGCTGATAGTAGATCTGAATTTAAACCGCAACTTTGATGCTTCATTCAGTTTAAAATTTCGACGAAGAGGAAAAGGAACTCGTTCACCATGAAACAAAAGTATGAAATCGTAAATTTAAATAATCTGAAGCAAATAGATAGGTGTAATCAGATAAACTTGTATTAGTTCAAGCGTAATAAGTCGAATAAGGCAAGAATTATTTAATTTGACGTGCTCGTCAAAACCAAAATAAAACCAAGCAAACTACATACATTAACTGACTTTTTTAAATAGTACATATTATATGTATTAATGGACAAAGCTGTATATATTGTTACCTTGCTTAAGCTAACATTAAAAATTAAATCTGAGTAATGATGTGTCCGCTTACAAGGGAAATCCCTTAAACGGTTACAAGGGAATCCGGTTATAAGGGACAGATTTTGCCGGTCCCGCGGAGCTTCTTATAGGCGGATTTCACTGTACCGGTTAAACTTGGACACACAAAGTTCAAATTGGGCCATCAGGGTAACCAAGGCTCCATAGGGTGTGGCCCTTCAGATTAGTTCAAAATGATGCCGCCAGAGCCACCTACACCACAGTACACATTGCCCATGGAATTAACCAAGTCCCCGATGTTACCTGGATTTTGGTTACTTTAGGCCCAAAGTTGCCGAAACGTACCGTAGATGACGTTAGTATAGATGCATGGGATGGCATCGACACGTAGCAGATTTGTAGAGTCACAGACCCACTAACTACAATTAGAATACTTAGGATGGGATGACAAGGACACGTATCAGATATATAGAGTCACAGGCCCACTAACTACAATTGGGATAATTAGGGTAATTATTTAGATTTTTGGGATGACTAGGACACGTAGCAGATTTGTAGAGTCACAAGTCGATAACTACTAAGGGACTTAACTATGGCTTGGAAAAACGGCTTGCGGCACAAATAACAAAATGGCAGCGACCCCATTTACTACCGTTAACCCTAGTCAGAAGCGACACAAGAGGGTCGGAACAAAGAATACGGAGTTATCTGAAACCACTAGAACCCACAACAAAGGTAGAATACGTTGTGACGAAAACCCCGAAAATTTTTAAAATTCGGGTTTTATGAAGCCCGGGTACGAGTTAGCGGTCCAAAGACCTAACCAAACGATGCGCCATCAAAAAGTAGTCCAAAAAGGTGTCCTCCGGGTAGGTTTGAAGCAGTGTAAGACAGGAGGCAGGTGACCGGTGGGGAACGATTCACTGACCGACGCTCCGGTCAGTAAAATCAAAAAATGATAGGGCACGCTCAGGCTCGTTTTTTTCTTCAAATCCCATGCTTAGTGGACGAGTCTTTTCTCCGGTGACCGGTCGGGCTCAAATTATAGTAGTTTTTCCAAGCAAAAGGGACCCTCGGTCATTTTTAATTAACGGCTCAAAAGGGATCGATTGACTTACACTGGTTTGAAGTGCTATGACGACGCGCTAAATTTATATAAGCGTAGGTATTAAAATGCTGCCCAAACGTGGCTACTAACAGGACTTAAAAGGAGCTACACACCCTAACTTTTAAACAAAGATAGCGGTTATGTTGAAATTTTTAGGGTTAAATTAGCAATCCCCACTATGCATAATGTGGGCTAATTAGCGGGTGGTTAAGTAACGTCAAAAAGCTCATCCTGGCGGTTTTGTAAAATTGAAGAAATCGGCTGTAAGTTTCGATCAAGTCATTTAATTTCGAATAAAATAAGTAAGATGGTAGAAAGTAGTGACTGACACAGCTCAATGCTAGAAAAACACGTAAAATTGAAGGTTAACAACGCCCCTAGCGGACGATACAATTTTGGCGCCAACCCGTTTAAAATTTTTAGGGTTATTTAAAAACAAATTTGAGCGACATGAAGTTGGGTAAGTACGTTCGACGCAGTAAAAACGAAGAAAGTAAAAAAAAACACAGTTCTGACAAGAATGTGAAAAAAAATATGTAAATTTCCAAACGGGAACAATTTTCGCACGGGAATGAAAAACAAATCGTAGGAAAGGAAGCGCAGATAGCAATGGCTACAAAAAATTAATGCGACGGATACAAAAAAAACTAAGAAAGAATCCTAGTCCTGTGATAAATAGGCGTGGCTGTAGCAAACATATTACATAAAAAAAACTTCTCCCGCCACAAAAAAAAACAATAGTCGAAAAGAAAACACCCAAAAAAAGCGACCCAAACAAAAGTTGCCCAATTAAATACGACAATAACACGCGCTTCTGTCGGCGAACGCAGCAAGCGCGAAAATTACGCTTACGCGCCCAATGACCTGCCAGTAAATACGCCCCCCCTACCTGTCCCGCACAACAAATCTACAACAAACGGAAGCCAATTTTGCTGAAGCAGCAGTCCACCGTAGTCGCAGCAGTCGTAACGAAACGAAACAAAAACCCCATCCCACCCTGCTAAAGTAAGAAGCATACCTGGAAGTATCCGATATGACGGACATTATTCCAGCAAGTAGTATAGAATGTAGGAAATCCGGATACATGCGAGAAAACGGGTAGTGTACACAGTGGCAACTGCAACAATGGCGAAGTGAGAGGAAGGTAACGACGCAACTTCCAACACAAGGATCGAGACACCGGAATCTTGACAAGGTTATAAATTATCCGCTTATTATGATGGAGAATATTATTAATATTATTATTAATATTATGTAGTCCTGTTGGCTACAGTGTACTATACAACTAGTACTGGATGATTTGAATCTGGATTCAAATCAGCATTCGATTACTTTTTTCGCAATATTTTATTTTACTGTTGAATTGTGTTGACGTGTTGAATTTTGGAAAAATAAATTACGAATTGAGTACATTTTTACTAATACTTATCATATTGTCTTGAATACCTGCCTGACTCTAACAGTACGTTTGCTCGAAATGTAATTTTGCGAGACTTTTTCAGCTGTTTTTATAGCGAGTTACTTTAATAAAAGATGTCATCGGTAGTGCTGGTGGGAATAATCGAGAATGGATGACACTGTTAAAAGTAGCGGTTGACCTAATGCTAAAGTTTTGGCTTTAGCGTGGGGCAATCGCAAATGGGATATAATTTGCGAGACATCGTGTAGGGACCCTCCCCAAATATGTACATAGCTACCGATAAGTATCTACTCCTGTAACGTAAATTTGTGCTTCAAATTCCATGTGCTTTCATAGTAGCGATTTCAGCTACTTATACGACATGCATTATCGCTCGTTTTTGTTACCCTTAAAACCTTGATTTTAATTCTTTAGTTACTTGATATATGGATCTCCTTCAAATAACTTTTAAACGCTAACAAAAGCCCCCACGCAGTGCCGTATAGTTTTTGGTTCAGATCAAATTAATAGTTTTTCTTTTTAGTTTTATCTTAGTTAGCAGTTACATACAGCAACTTTTTTAATATTTCTTCAACTTTTTTTACTCTCAAATAATAATTGCTGTTGAAATTACATTACCGTGCATGCTTATCTTCATTTCTAGGTAGGTACATTGTACGTATGGTTAACGTCGTTTAGGGGCTAGACACGAATGACGTCATTCAAGTTGAGGGTGGGTCATTTTAAATAAAGACCAGAAAAAATTTGCCATTTACTCATTGCTTAAGAGGATAACATAACGGGCCAGTGGGTCCAAAATTTTAAGGTATCGCCATTTGTGTGCGACTCTTAACCTTCGCCTTTCATTTATTGTTTTCCTATGACTCTACACATGAAAATTTTACATTCCTCAACCTTCTCCTTTCATTTATTATTTTCCTACGACTTTACACATGGAAAAATTTACATGCTTCAACCATCTCCTTTGATTTATAGTTTTCCTATGATTTTATACATGGAATAATTTACATTTCGAGCATGGGTACTTAACTATGTGCGTCCTCAGGGATGGTCCGTAAATGAAGTCCCTCAAATTATCACTCTTTTACGATTGCCCCACTCCAAAGTCAAAACTTTAACACAACTTAAACGGTTAATTTTAACACAAAGTATGCGAGGAAGATATAGTTTTTCGTTGGTATTGCAACTAGCAGATGAATGGTCAACTCTGTAAATTTGTTCACCTTGTTTAACTACATGTCATGTACATACTTGTATGGCTTATATATGGTTAGGGATCGTCCATAAATGGCATCATTCCAATATCATCATTTTGAGCATCCCTCTTCCATTAGGTTATTTAACCATTTCATAAACGGATGCCATTAATAAAGGATGTTACTAGTCTCCAGGCAGAACCCTTGACCAGACCGATGATGTCAGTATTGGACGATCCCAAAAGTTTACCTCGCTTAAGTACAACAGGGAAATTCACCAATGATATTGAATAGAACAACCACCAGAAATTTTTAACTTTTTCTTAACTGTCATGTACATACTTATATGGCTTATAAATTGCAAGGGGTCGTCCTTAATTGCCGTCATTCAAATATCATCATTCTAAGTATCCCCTTTTCATTAGTGTAACCATTTTATAAACGAATTTAGATAACATGGGATGTTACTTATCTCCAGGCAAACCCTTAGAAATGACTGATGCCGTCATTAATAGACGATTCCGAGTGTTTCTCGTTTCAATACAACAAGGAAATTCACCAATGATCAGTCTTCTACTGATACCCGCCCAACAAACACCTAAGCACGTGGAGCAGTCAACTCTACTCATAGCGATGGTTAACCATCTTACTTACTTACTTACTCGTTAAGTGCAATACAGTCAGGGAAGACCATGCAGCACCACTTAGCTGGCACAATAAACAACCACAGTGACCATCATACAACTTAAACAAAGCCATAATACTCCAACCGAACATAATAAAATCAACTGTACACATTCCCCTACCTAACATTTATATACACACACACCGAAACAAGGCTAGGAAATTATTACAAAAAGTTTACAATAAACTTCGTAAAGTTTCTGCGCTTAAAATTCTTCTACTCTTAAGTGGAGTAATTACAATCAACCCCTGGCCGACGTATAATATATGCAACACTCAAGGTAGAAAACACCAACAAAAAATACAGTGTCCTAATTGCCTAAAACGATTCCATAGAACTTGCCTAAAAATTCCAACGAACGCATTCAAAACTATTCAAGTTTCAGCATGGACGTGTGCACATTGCAAAACTCCAACTACACCTCAGTGCAATATATGCAATAAAAATCAAAAAAGGTGGTTAGCTATACTGTGTAAAACATGTAACACAATATTCCATCAGTGTTACATTCGAAAATTGTGCAACATTAAGAAAATAAAGACGGACTGGGACTGTGTAAACTGTGAACTAAGTAGAACTAACAATCACAACTCAATTCAATATATTACGACAGTGACACAACCAGTACTAAAACTTAACAAAGGAACAAAAATAGGTCACTAAAACGTGAGAAACATTCTATCTGCGTCCAAAAAAGACGACATAAAGGTATTACTTTACCAAATAGAATTTAATTTCCTTATATTAAGTGATACGTGGCTACATAGTAATATAGATAGCAGTGAAGTCCAAATTGCAGGATATAGCCTATTACGAGAAGACCGAAATAGACAAGACGTAAAAAAGGGAGGAGGAATCTTAATTTATGCAAAAGATAACTGGACTATAAGTAAACAAATCCCTCCATTCAACATTCCTATAGAATCCATCAAGATTAATGCAACCAAGCCATTTCATAAACCTTTAAATATTATTGCTGTATATTGCCCAACCCAAATACACACCCAATTTCGATCTAAATTAAAAACAGTGCTTCAAAATCAAGGATATAGTGAAACATACCTACTTGGGGATTTTAACGTTGACCACTCGTATTCCAATACCATAGCAAAAGAGTTTAAATTTACTACAGCTGAATGCGGATTACAACAACTGATCAAGGATAAAACAAGAACTACAACAAGTAGCACTACCATTGACCTTATACTTACCAACAGCCCTGAACTTCAAACGCAGAGTGGAGTATTAACAAACACTATAGCCAACCACAACTTTATATATACCGTAAGGAATTTTTAACAACCTAAAAAAGAAAAAAATAGTAACAACACGAAGCATTGAGAAAATTGAACACAGCCAGCTATTAAACAAATTTGAAACAGCTCCATGAAGCATGCTTGAATTCTGTAGTGACGTCAACAGTGCATTTAATCTATTTCTAAACACGACTAGATATGTGATAGACTGTGTAGCCCTTGTCAAAAAAGTGCGCACAAACACAAACAAGCCCAAATGGCTGACGGTGGACATTCAAACCCTGATAACTACACGGGATAAACTTAAGCAGGCAGAAACTACAAACCTCACAAAAGACTGCATTAAGTACAAAGCGATCAGAAACGAAATAAACCGTGAAAAAGACTCACTTAAAGCTAACAGTATAGCCAAGACAGCTACCAACTCAAACAATTACAGCAAAGAAATATGGAGATCAATTAACGGAGATATAGGTAGGGCTAAAATGCAAAATAAGATAAATGCAATACGGAAAAATGACATATCCTATGAACAAGACATTGACAAAGCAAATACCTTATGCCAACAGTTCACGTCACCAGAGCCCACTTATATCAGTAATACAAAACCATTGGATTTTTTACAAGCTGCCGCTAAAAGACCAAACTCTGAGTTCCAAAATATGCCTATTAACACCAATGACGTAATAAAATCAATTAATTCCCAGAAATCAGATAAAGGGGAAGGAGCAGATAAGGTTTACATAAAATTAATTTAAATTCTTTGCAAACCTTTATCCACATTCCTAGCACGTCTCTTTTAATACTCCATTTCTAATGGAATCCATCCGGAATGTTGTAAAAAGCTATTATCATCCCCTTGTACAAAAACAAAGAAGAAAAATCCAACCCAAACAACTACCGTCCAATAGCCATACTACCTACGACATCTAAAATATTTGACTGGATCGTACGCAAGAAGCTAATTAGCTACCTAGATGAAAATAATTTATTATCTACAAGCCAGCATGAGTTTTGTAAAGACTTCTCCACAACAAGTGCACTCATCGAATTCACAAACGACTGCTACATATCAGGCGACAAACCAATGCACACAGGAGCTGTATTTGTGGATTTTACTAAGGCATTTTATTTAATTGGACACAACAAGCTTAATTGAAAAATCAAAAACTTAGGAATAAAGGGAGAAGTATTAAAATGGTTTAAATCATACGTTACGGGGAGACAAATAAGTGTTAAAGTTGGATCAGCACTTTTAGACCCAATGAAATTAAACAAAGGCATTCCTTAAGAAAGTTGTCTTTCCCTATTACTATTTTCTATCTACATAAATGATCTGCCAAATATTTTTAAAAAGTGCAAGTGTATTTTGTACTCTGACGACCTAATTATATACTACAAGGCTACAAATACTCAAGAAATACAAAGCGCACTTAACAAAGACATGGATAAATTACATACATGGGCACGTGCAAATGAAATGATCATCAGCTAGGATAAAACAAAATGGATGATGTTTAAATCCCCTTTTTCACAAACAGGAATTTGCATCAAATATCAAAATAGGAGACCACACAATAGAGCAAGTGCGCGAATTTAAATATCTAGGCGTATTACTTGACGAGAACTTGAACTTTGAAAAGCACATGGAAACTTTATGCACAAAAATGCATGTACGGACTAAATTATTATCAAGATATCGTAAATTCTATAGTGCACTCAACCTCCAAATATTCAGCGCAAGTCTTATACTATCTGTCTTAGACTATGGAATTATTGTATGGGGAAACATCAGTGCCACCAAAGTTACTAGATTCAATAACAGTATCCAAAACGTTATCACAAAGACATTTGGAAGAAAGAAGTCCACTGCTACAACATTCCATGACTTAATTGAGAAAAAAAACTGGCTTATGTTTGAAGAAAGAAAATATTTATACCAACTAAAATATTTACACAAACACTATTTTACCACCCGCAGCAAAGTTAAAAATATTTTAAGTACCTACATAGCTAATCGAGAAAAACGGACCACCAGGCAACTTAGGAAACCCAAGAATTTAATAAACACCATAATGGTAGGCCAATATGGCCGAAAAGGATTTTCCTACGCTGCTACTCAAATCTGGAATTCGCTACGAGCAAGAATACAAGACATCACATTATTCTCATTTTTTGACACAGAAATACGTACATTCCTTATAAACAAAAGAAAAGACTAATTTATTATATCATGTGATATGACTGCAATGTAAAAAACCAAATATATATATATATGCACTACAATATTACTACTAATTTATTAAAACTATTTATTTATTTATTTTAATTATATGAAATGTGTTTAGTGACGAAAAAAACATAACTGTTATCACTTTAACACTTAAATAAATGCAATTATTATTATTATTATTATTATTATTATTATTGAATAATAAAGAATTTTTCCAATTTTAGATGCTTGCTCACCATGGTGTTGTCGGTCTGTAGGTCGCACGCTACAGGTCGCATTTTTTAACCGAATAAATTCATACAATTTTTAATCGCATACAGATGCGAGGGACAAGGGCTGTATATTTTTTGTGTAATATTGCAATCATGGTTTGTCTGCAATTAGCAGTTGAATGGACAAAGATTAACAACTGTTTTAAAGTAAAAAAAGAAAAAAAAGGCGAAAATACATAAATAAATGCACGTATATACGTAGCTGAAAGCTGGCCAAGTTTAACCTATAAAAGCTTTTCACAAATTAACATCACAAGTATAGTTACTTATCTATGAAGTTCACAGGCCAGCGTGGTACAGTGGTCGCCGGTTTGGGACTGCAGTGTGGAATCGGAAGATCTCCATGCTTAGCTTTGGGCTCCAGGCTTCGAGTACCAGCTCAGATATCCGGCTGGGCGGCTGCTCCTGTAAACCTGTAGTACGAATTTGCATAGTACGGTGGAGGTGTTTTGAGTTCTCTTATCTGGGGAAACGGCTTAGCTTGAGTTACCAATGGAAGAATGGCTTGTCGCCAAATCGATTTCTGGCCCCTTAGCTGGTAAAATTTCATTTATTCTTTTAGTAGAACTTCCCCAATAGTATTGTATTACGAACCACTGAGCGTTTTAGGTATGCAATTAGGAATAATCCGTAAATGATGTCACCTAAATCATCACAATTTTGGTACCCCCCTCACACATACAAATGTCACCAATTAATTAAATTCAAATAGCTTTTAATCGCCCACAAGTGCGAGGGGGAAGTGCTGTACAGTTTTTTGTTCTGATCGGAATTATAGTTTGTTCGCAGTTTGATCTCACCCAAATCACCTTTTGGCACTCCCTCTCCCCCACACACACACGTGCATGTCACCACTTCAACATTATGTAAACGGTTATCTTACGGTTATCTTCAACATGGCGTGACATAAATTTAATACCCGACTAGAACTACTGATCCTACAGATTACATTATTAATTGACGATCCCTATATGCATTTAGTACAAAACAATACTTCCATGGCTTCGTTCAAGGGAAAGTTTAAATTTGTAAAATGTGACTTTAGATAATTTGAGCAGTTAGTAGCAGTCGTACACAAGGTATTAGTGCATATGACATATAGGGATCGACCATAAATGACGTAAATGTTGAAATATCACTACTTACTTATCTGTTTTATCACTGTAAACATTACACAAATTTAGTTGATATATAGATGGTAAGCAGATGAAGTCAACCCAAGTATCACTTAATTATTACCGCCTACTCCCATGTCATCACATTAATTCAGGAATGGTGCATAAATGATATCAACAAAATTATCACCAGTTAGGTACCGACTACTTCGGTGTCATCAGAACAACTTAAGTATGGTCCATAAATGATTGCGACCAAATTATCACTTATTTATTACCGCCACACTCCCATAACATCACGTTAATTCAGCGATGATCTATACATGTCACCCAAATTATTACCTATTTAGTACAGCACCACTACATGTAATCACTTTAACTCAGGGATGATCCGCAAATGATTTCAACCAAATTATCATTTATTTAGTAACGACCCACTTCCATCGAAGGGAGTAAACATTTAGGTCAATTTTTACCTAAAGCAATGTGCATGTAGCCCAGTAATGATGCGAAAATGCGGCTAGACCCTCAGTGGTACTAATACTATGTCGTAGTCTTCGTAATACGCGGATAGGCCGGTTGTCACCCTAATGTGCGAATAGGCCAGTAGTCGGGTCAATACAGTGGGTGGCCTGGCTTTGAGGCTTTAGCACCTCTTCCGCAGATTAAATTCTTTTAACATTGTAGAGATAGGAGCGGCTATTTCGCACGATGGCCACCTAAAATTTTTAGCACCCCGCCCTCTTTAAAATCTACTTTACCAGTAGTTATTTAAGGCTTTATATACTCTTAAAAGACCAGTACTAATCACACTTTATTTTCAGGAGCGAGGCCACATAATTCCTTTTTACCTAACACCGAATCCAGGAAAAATTATTACCTCTGGAGATCCTAAAGAAGTTTGTCGTCTTTTGCAACTATTACTTGTTTGTGCGGTCAATTGCCCTACAGCTGATAATTTTGTTACCAATTTACAATTAATGAAACAAGAGTTTCAGGTAAACAATTTTCAAATGTTTTTTTTTCAGCTCGTCTACCATGTATCAACATAATTCATTGTTTTTGCTTTTGTAATTTACTGCATGAAATTGAATATTTTATACATCATTTTGAAGCCCTTCACGAGCATATACATAACCAGTCCAGTTTCAAAAATTAGTATTCAGATAACTGGTATTCTTCAGGGTGTTCTCCAAAACAAATCGAGTTTTACGTAAATTTCGAAGTACTTTGTTTTCCACTCAAATTTTTGTCATTACGGTTTCGGGTTAGTATTCATACCTTGATACCAGGGTCAAATGACCTTGGAACGCCCGAGTTCCTGTGCAATACCATACTAGACTAATGGTTGCAGGACATTTTCCCCCGTACCGTTTATCTTCTGACGTTATCTCCCTGGATATCCCCCCCAGGGATTTAATAAT
>JAQFZE010002923.1:0-13555 GCA_034695245.1 Dicyrtomina saundersi | reverse complement strand
TCCTGGTTTGATTCCACACGGGCATTTAAGTTCGGAAACCACCCGAAGCGGGTTGTACACTTCGGAATTGATTTCTAGGCGCATTTTAAAAGCTACAGATCCCAATTTTCGCACACATAAGCCTAAAAGCTTTGCTTATAATATTGTTTAATGATTGTAGTTCTACCTTACTTGCATTGACAGTAATTAGTGCTTCAATTAGCGACTATACGAATGGACCACCCTCTGTACACAATACAACATACATACGCATAGGCACGAGAGTTTACCTTGAAAGTCCGATTCGACACAAGCTCTGAATTTTCCCATAATAATAATAGTCACATTATTGCAATTATTCTACTCTTTACGATTATGGCTCTTGATTTATGACCTTTCAACTCCCTTGCGACTCGGACTATTCTCACTATATAAGTTCCAGGCGTATGAAAATAATATGCTAGTATAGTCTTGTCATATGCTAGTTAATAATTATTATTGTGTTGTGTTGTGCAGCAGATGGGTCGCATGGCTCCACTATGATTTTTACGTTCAAGGAAACTTCATTAATCTTGATACTTGAATGAAATCGATGTCCAATAATATAGTCTCGTTTGTTTTAGTAACCAAAGTTGTAGCCAAGTTGTAGTACAATCAAAACATATATCTAAACGTACGTAAGGGAGATAGATGAACCGGGTGCACGACGGACCGGACACTATAATTATGGATAATCAAGATGTTTTGTCTTCTAATATTAATAGTATAGCACATCGTCATCGTCACAAACGAGTGTCATTATTATCTATAGACTGTCTATGCCGTAGCGGATTTTATACTTACGATAATTACAATGTGCTGTGCATGAGAAAATTTGATGCTGCCTACCTACTTAAAAAAATATTTGTGAAATTAACATTATTTTCTACAAATCTATTTCTAGCGTGTTAAATTAATTATACTACGACACTTTATTAGCCCCTTCGTTCTTCATCCAGAGTTTGACTAGGTAGCAGAAATTTGGCCTCAATTCGCAAACAATTAAATATGTATACTTTAACAGGAACACTAATATGTTTACAAGAAAATACATAGTGTATTTAAGTGTATTGATAGGACTTGAAGTTTAGTGTCTTGTTATCCGAGACAATAAGTTGCTTCAAAATATGGACATAGTTAGTACATAATACAATTATCCACACGAAGTAATTTTATAGCATGGCATGTTTGAGATCGTATTATTAGTATGTATTTTTACAACTTCAGATATTCTCATTTACACAAAGTAGAGACAGAGACAGGGTAGCATATAGTATAGTAAAACGAAGGAGGAAGGGGACTATAATTTGATTCACAGTAGTCATTTTTAACTTACTAAAGTGTGTACAAGGACCAATGGGATCGTATGAAACTTAGAAATCATACAATAGTTCTCGTCTACTCATTATTCAGAATCGTCAATTTTCAGAGACGCCTCACTGCAAATCCTCTACAGGACTCTTTGATTGAGCAATGAAATCGAAAGCAAGCTAATCCACTCATTTCAGTTTTATGCTCTTACTAAAAATAGAATACTGTTTCTTTTCACAGTCTATAACTGAAATCAGAAATAGCGGAGTTTAACTACTATTGTATATATTTGATCACAGATGCGAATACTAATACAGAGAATAGTCGAATATCATAAATTTATAGAAAAGTATATCTATGAATATGCAAAGTAAAGTGTTTCCCTCTCCGTGTTCTCTAACAAGTGCATATTCTTTCTTCTACAGTTCTGCTACATTCATTAAATTATGTAATTAAACAGTGCAGTGGCGCCCGAATTTCGAAATAATCAAGATTCCAAATACAATGTCTGGAATTTAAAAATAAAATGTAATCCATAATCATATTTTTATTTCGATTTTGTCTCGCTAAATCAGATGGTATTATAATAGAACCATAGACCGTAGCACTATACGGCACGGCTATGGTAGATCCAAAGGCGCCAGAAATGAATGCGATCTTAATTCTATAGTATCGTGATCGTGATATCGTAAATCATGCCATTCGTGACCCAGTTTATTAAGTGTGAAGCAGCTACTTTTACTAGTTTTAGTCGATTTCAATTCACTGAATTGTTTTATTTATGTACTGAATATGAAATAATTATATTACCACTAAACTGACACAAGGGGGGGGGGGTGTACAGGCTCCAAGCCCCCTTCTGGATCCGCAGCTGCAGTGTTACTAATATTAAATTCAGCCACGAGCCCTATGCCGCTCAACGATGAAGATGAATGTAGAACTGACGAGGCATAGCTTAAGGAAGTTCAAGGAAATTAAAGTGAAGATAATTGCATATTTTATTATAAGTCTGTGTAATAAAGGATAAGTTTGTATAAAAGTAAAAAAAAAGGGAAAAAAATCAAGATTGGAGTTCAGATTGAAATGAAAGATGCAGTTAAGTGTAGGCAAAGCATAAAAATGATCTTACTAGTTAGTTCAGTAATGGCAGTGGCATCCGGGCGCATGAGAGCAGAACGAAAAGTACATAACGGTGCAAGATGGAAAGAGTTCAAGCGAAACAAAGGGAACTGCAAAATGAAGAGGACAAGAGTAGAGAGTGGAGATTGAGGCTATGTGGACTAGACAAGGGATGCGGATGCACAGACAGATACTGTCAGTCACAGACATAATAATAACTAATACAATACAGAAGATTACACTGAGACGGACTTCTTCGCTCAAGGTGAAGGCCAGTGCATTCAGTCGAAGACAGTCCTCAAAGAAACTCTCAGTCGATAACAATATTTTTAAAACAGCGGAAATCAAAATCGAGGTGCTGAAGCTACTGAATTACTTGGACTCGTTCACTGAGACCCGGGGAAATTCACACACTAAAAAAATAATAGGAACTACATAGAAGGTGTGAAGGATGAATAGACCACTGCTCAGAAATTTGGTGTGTGTGCCCTGACTCGGAGTCGGAGTCGCCATGGTTGGTGTGACCCACACTAGAATCCTGTGGACGTGGACACGGGTCATTCTCATTCAGATTACTATCATAGGGTAAGTTCCTAAACAAAAGTTATACCTTAAACATATTTGACCTCACACACACACACCCCTGTCGCACCCAACTATTACAGGGACTCAAGGCACATTGTAATATTGCATGTGAGCATCCAGGCATCCAGCATGAAAATTAAGCTTTGTGATTATATTCCCTTTGACATCAAAAACTCCCGACTTCCTCACTTAATGTCTCTGTCAGAGGCAGATAAAATAATCCTTCATTCCCCAGATGAGCTCTACTGTAGGCGTAATTCGTATATGGTAAGATTTGGAGTGCAATCAATGTTGTTAATGAGCTCGAATTGTGTGACAAGGCTTCCCTGCAGTATTTCTTATCATCTCCTCCCCTTGTGTCTGTAATCAAGCACTAAATAGTTGAGTAATAGAGTTGCTTCCAGGATAAATATTTACATAAGCACATACATATACCTATATCACCTATACGTTCTTAACACATACCGAACCAATGCCGGAGAAAAGTTCAGTGTTTCTCAGTGTTTATGTTACATGAGGGAAACAAGTTTTCCAAAGTCAGATTTTGAAATGCGTGTCAGCTGTGAATGTCTCTTCTTTGACTCCGTGTACTATGCATTGTGTGTTACTTCACTTCCTTGTTTTTCATTCCTATAGTGTCTTATTATACAGTGTGAAAGTGCAGTCGGTGTAATTTATTGTGCTTTACAGGAATATGAGAGGAATTGAATGCAGTCCTGTACCAGTACCAGTACCTAAGATAGCCAAGTCATTCCACGAGATTGGAATGCTACCAGAGAAAACTCGACACGAACAACAACACAGAGGCTCGGCTCTCGTCTCAATTGCACCCGTGTCAAAAATTGGAAAACGTAACATACGCTTTTTACACACTTGTTTCCTGTTTTCTGGGCTTTTCCAATATGTTGTAGATGATTAAAACAAGTAGGAAATGTGTAGTGTCACTGTCACTGTCTTTTAGCTCGTCAATCCGTGTTTATGGCTATTGATATCGACAGTTCGGACCGACAGTGGACATGGCCCCTTGAAATAGCTTATCTATAGATGGATTGAAGGAAATATATATAGAGAGAGTTGAATGAGGAGAGATGTTAAATCAATATAAGATTATTAGCGTGTGGTGATTTGGTGATTTTGCTCAGGAGATTTGTGGGAACTAGTTTCATCTACGTCTGATGTGATCCCAATGGAGAACGAGAACAATTCGGCCGCCGTCGTTGGTCTCAGCTCTGCACCGCGCTATCAAGATTTTGCGGCCACAAGTATTCTCCCAAGTACCATTTCTTCCCACCTGAACGTACAAATGAGGCTGAATAAGCTCCAGTAAGTTAACCGTGTCGTTAATGCTCGTACTTTAAGTGTTAGTTCCCTCATACTGTCATTCTATCTCCTCTTGCACCATAGGGCTCCATGATATAAAAATAAATTTTGTCTTCTATTTTATTTTATGCGAGTAGATGTAGGGGTCCTAATCGGCTTTATCGATCACTATAGAACATGAGTAGGTGTATGTTTAAGAGGAGCACTAACACAAAGTTTCCCCATCAAAGGATCTCAAATTACTCAACACACCCGACCAAGGAGGATGTTCAAAGATGTAAATTTGTTTAGGAGAGGCCATTAAGCCTATATATGTGTGATTATTAGAGCTAGTAAAATTTACCAAACGTTGTCGTCGTAGGAATGAAATGGAGACCAAAAACGCGGAGACTACGAACTACTGAGACTACAAGTACTTTGTATGAGAGTTAGTTTTTTCAAAACAAATAAATTAGATGAGCATTTAAAACATACATCTTGTGACACCTCCCTGCATATCTCTTTCTTCTTTTCTTTCTTGTTTAGAATGTGATTCAATTTTACTCATAGAATCTCAGCCAAGGTTTTTTTGAGTAGTCAAAGCCATAAAGTCAGAATGACAATAAATAAAGTCGTGTGTCACAATTTTTTCTTTGCAATAAAAAATCTCTGCTCCTTGTCCATTTTAAGTTCCGGACAGTCCGGAAATCCATTCTATATGGGATTGAGCTTGTAGCTTCTAAATATGTTCTTGTAGGACTATATAGGATCTGAAATGGTATTATATATATATAGGTTGGTATTGGTAGTTGGTCATAACAGAACGTAGAAAAATGTATGTTATATAAGTATCGCGTTAGAAGCTCAATAGCTCAAAGTCTGATTACAGCCACATCCCTTTTATCTTTGTAGACAATGGCACGCATTTTATAGGAGTAGAACATCTCTGTTGATTTAATTCTGATGCTCCCACTCCTCAATAAGTGTCTTACTATTATTATTTTTATGTTTACTATTCGAATCATTGAAGGTATTATTTCGGCGGACTCCGGATTTTTGAAGAGGATTGCCGACAACGTCTTATATGTGAGATTTCCACAGATCCAGCCAAATTTGCTCCATTGAGTGCCGCTTTTTTGGATGAAACAAGGTATGTCTAATAAAATTATGGATCATTACAGATGATGATGATGATGATGATGATGACTAGGATGGTTATGTTATGAGCCTTCCTATGCTCTACATGCGCCACGAAAAAAAAAGATTAATTTCCTCTTCACGTATTTTTTGAATCGTGGATGATGTCAATTTAAGAGCGTTTAAAATGCGAGTAGGTACGCACTCTTGAATCAGAACCTTAATGAAACTGCACACTTGTCAGACTGAGCACACTACAAAGTATATGTATATAATCATAGGAATCCTCGAAACCAATAAGTATAGTCGTAATTGTTACAGTGGAATTGGGAGAATTGGGGGAAGTCATGCAGGGATGGAGAAGTATATAGTGTTATGGTGGTAGGTCTCCATTCTACATTGTGTTTCGCAGTTCATTACCTCAGTAATCGTTTTTGAGCACAGTTCATCATTATAGATTCGATTCCATCGGGCAAAGAACCTATTATGATTCCCTCTATAGGTCAGCTCTAAACCGTAAATGTGAAGATATGTCTGATATAGAAATTGTCAGTGGAACGGGTACTCTCAAAATCAGAGTGGAAGTAGAGGAGTGTGGTGAAATTGGAGAATTGGCTGGATGGCTACGTAATGTGAATATCTGTGAGGCGTATATATATCCAGCCCGTCCGCGCTCCTGTCCTCCCCCCTCCTCTGTTCTACATTCAGCTAAGGAATGGGGGGAAAAGGAGGGAAAGTATAAGGAAATCTGAGGAAGAGAGAATGCCCATGGGATAGTCTTTCTTGGTTTTCTGCAATCATCGCAACATTCTCGTTTGGGAGAGTGTACATTACGATCCCTCTCCACAATCTACAGACCGTAACACATTTCATATCTATGAATGGAGTAACAAGGGGTTTCACCGTCTTCATGCCTCCAACCTGCTCGCATGAAATATACTTAGGAATCAGGATATGTCTATATTTTTATATTGTATATCCAAGACTGACTTTTCCCCGACACTAACAGAGTCTTATAGCTGCGATATTCTGATTCAGATTCTCAAATTGAAACTCGTTGAGATGCTTTCTAAGGCTCAATAAGGGAGTAGCATCGGATTTGTCAGTTTCTTCTTCTCCTAAAACTTCTCCTTGGTTCGGAACGGCGTTGCCATAATAATAGGGGAGAGAGAGAGAGAGAGAGAGACAAGAAAGAGTGAGAGAGTGAGGTTGGAGGTGGTCGTTGAATTCTTCATGAAATGAGACGGTCTGCGTGCAAGACTTTCTTTTCTATATTTTCTTGGACGACTCTCAGCTCAGCTGGCTTATTCCATAGTCATTTTAGTCTGAAATTTTGGTTAGAAATGTCTTAGGTTTGTTAATCTATTACTCTATGGGGAACCGAGATGAATCAACACTCGGTGGAGCCCCTGATATATGTACTCTCAAGAATGTAAGTATACCTTTAGGTATTCAAGAGTTGATATTTACATAAAGAAACCACTAGTCCACATCCACATCCCATATTACATGAGCCCCTCATGCATCTCCTCCAGTGTAAGTTTGTCAATAAATTCTTTATCTCCTGCACTTGCCTTAGTTATGAACTCATACTTTGGACCATTCTCCTTCCTTTGAGTCTCCTTGAGTCATGGAGAGAGAAGAAAGAATCCGCATGTATTCAACAATCTCCATAATGTGCCATACCTTATCTCCCTTGAACCATAACCATAATTGAACTTTGAGGAAATCATTATTCATCTTCAAAATCAAAATTACATAAAAATTCCCCTAAAATGTACTCAATCTTTCCAACTTTGGCGGAAATGCATTGATTCTGGATTATGCTCCATGGAAATTTCTCAAATTTTTGAAAAGTTCTACATTTCCCATGTACATACCTACCTATATACATTGCCATTTTCAAACAAGGAACTTATTCTCATCGTCAATGGTTTTGTTTTATACTATGCACAAAGTTCAGGTTTCAAATGCTGTCGCATGATATAATAAATGTATGGTTACCGTTACGGCAGAGGTCCTTTTGTCGTTCTGCTTCACCACAGAAAAGTTTTGTCTGGCTGGAGAGTATGGAGTGGAGGTGTTGGTTGAGTTTTGGAGTCTCGCAATAATGCTTTCTTCCAATTCCATATTGTACACCTACTCTTAAAATAATAGCACTAAGCTCGTTTTTTTAGAGGCACTCACATGAAGAAAACATTCATACGAGAGACTTACGCTTAGGTATAGTATGTCCTTCGGATATATTATTAGACGACTGAGTGCAGCTACAGAATATTATAGTCTTGGAGATAATAGGAAACTGTAAATAAATACGAAGGAGCCGTTGGATATGGTAACGGTTTACAGTTTACCGTTTACAGTTGATAGTTTACTGCTTTAAGGAAAAGTTGTTAGGCAAATTATCTTTGGTAGGATGGTTGGGTGAATGTAATGCTAATGCTCCATTGTCCCCTCCCTACGGAGCATTTCGGAGGTGAATAAAACCGGTCATGCGACGGGGCTCAATGTGCATTGAGGAAGGGAGGGAAATAAATATACGTGTAATAAGGAAGAAAACGGCACACTTCATGGGAGACTTCATTAGAGTTCTTTTATTCGCTCCAAAGCAAAGTTGTGAATTTTCGTTTGAGTGGCTAAATATATATTATGTTCTTATAGGAGGAATTAAAGTCAATGTCCGTGTGCCTTTTTAGACGTAGATTTATCAGACGTGAGAGTACTACACATAGAGACATTAAAGTGTCGAAGTGGACGTTATTAGGAGTGCTATTGAGATCTATACAGATCATCACAGACCGATACAAAAGGGACCTTGTTCAGAATTGATACATTTGTTTAACATTTCTCATGGCTTATGGGTTTGATGAGAATGAGTGTAATTGACGTCACGGGTGAGGAGAGAATAAAAGACGGTTCAATTCAGTTTCATACATAGTTAACGGCAGAGCTGTAGTGTCTATATAGCTATGTATAGGTGGTAACAATTTAGCTACTTTAGGATTTCCTCAAACTAAAAAGGGTGTTTTTGATCTTTTTTTAAACGACAGAGCAAATGTTGGGTGGTTTGCGACTAGGGACGAAGAATTAATTTGTGACAGGATCTCCATTAAACTGCACAAACTGCAGTTATGCCATTCCCCAGTCACTAGTCTAGCCGTGGGTCTTTGCCAAAAGCACTTTAAGTCGGCCGCTTTGCCGACACTTCACCGCCGCCGCCGCCGCCGCTCACAGACTCGAGAGCTAGAAAGATTCACCGATTTTGTCCCTGTCAACTATTTTGAGCAAAACTATAAAACTAAATCTGGTCGCCTGTCGCTAATCCCAAAGCTTCCTGTCCTTAATCACTTAGGTACTTGCATGCTGAGTGATGTCCTGGTCATTGGTGTGAACGTATGATCTTCTGTACAGTTAGTAATCTAGCTTTTTATCTCGTACCTACTGTCAAGCTCATGGTCTACTGTTTGTTTGCATTGTATTCGGATTCGGGCTCTCAGGAGTTGTTTTTATTTCAAGGACAAAGGACAATTAACATACAATGCCTCCTGCATAGAAAGGGCAAAGTTGGGGGATAAAATGAAGCGGTCGTTGCCGTTTTTGTGGCAGGTACATTATCGGAGAGAACTCACTTATAAGGTTTAATGTGTGTGTGGTTATTGAAAAATATACTGGAAGAGATGATGGACTGGTCACTGGTCAGGCCACTTGAGACATAAAATATAACACAACACAATAGTAATATCTGCACTTCTTGCTTATCGTTAGTTCGTTGGATGACTGTTTCCCGGATTCAGAGTCTTAATAGGTATCTAGCAGTCGAGATTTTTAATGGAGTGAGTGAAGTGAATCCATTACTGTCTGATTGTGACCTATGTAGTCATTTACATTAGTTATTATCAGCATTTATCCATATGTTCTTACCATTAGTCTCCCCCTCATGAAAGCCATCGCTATCGCTTACCATTCTGTACGGTACACGGTGTCCAAAATCCATAATTTAATCCAGAGAAGTTTTGAAAGAAATGAGTAATAATTGTCATATAAATTAGCAATCTGCGTAGATCCATTGTATCTAGTTTGTATTCGAGTCGAAAGAAAGAACGCTGGAATTATTTATATACCTGCCCAAACTCAACTCAGCAGCTTTTCATTATTTAGTAGTTTTATAGGTGTGTTGAGGTCGTATAATCCTGGTCATGTGATCATCCCTCAGACATCAGACTGAGTCTCCACTGTACCTTGCTGCAGACTTCGTAGTAAAGGGACTGGTTTTAAATTTAGAGAAATCATAAAGCCCACTGGAAAGTGTGCCTTTAGAGCAAGAATCAAATCAAAAAATTTTTCCTACATATTTTTTTTTGTTCACTCCAGCTATAATGGCGATGAGAAAATGCTCTCTTCTCGTCTCTTGACTTCCAATGAGGGAACCCGTCTTCTCACCTACATGGAAGCTGCCCACCGGGGACTCAATCGGTTTGTAATCCAATTAATTCCAGTTTTCCCTCTGATTACTTTTCCTCTCCTCCATCATAAATGACATAGAGATGTAATTTCATATTTTGAGTCCTAGCCCCACTTTTTTCTCATCCAAAATCCATGCAAATGTATTTAAATGTCCAACTATATAACTATTCAGCAGTGTGCTGAGTATATTCAAATAATTCTGGTGTGTACAGTGTGTGTACTTGTGTGTCCTGAGAATATTTAATTATTGTTAACTTGATTAATCCTATATATATGTAAATATACATTTTTGGAGGCTTGACGATAAAATAATTTATTATATGAAAATTGTAAAATATACCAAATTCTCTAAAGAGTCAAAGAGCAAGAGGCTTCTGTAAATGTTGGATAAGATTTTTATGAAACTACTTAGTTTGCATGAATAACACCCGGACTCAAAGAATAGACAAAATTGCATGGATCCCCCAAACGCTCTGGTATTAATTTTACTTTTATAGATCGTTGCAGGCTTTATTCCAATAGCTTACTGAGGCTTATCCTTTTTATGATAATACATCCTGCTTTTACTATTCCTAAATCCTGTCATGAGCCAGTTGGATATAATGCAGTTCTACATAAATTCTCTGTAAATCTTACATGAAATATAGTAGAGAGAGAGAGAGAGAGAGAGAGAGAGAGAGAGAGAGGATGAGAGGCTTTTAGAAAATTCTGCACTTGAATATTCGTAGTATATTGTAAGGTTCGATCTATGTGGATGCTTGTATGCATGTATGTGGGATGTTCCTGCTAAAGTATGTCATCTCTATCACCTACATATATTTTTTTAACAGGGAGGGATGTGATATTTGGGCTTACCGCTGCCCTCAAACTACGGAGACACTAATCGACTTCAAATCTCTACTGACGTGGCGAGAGGTTCTCAAATGGCTCACAGTTAAAATGGTGGCTAAGCGTTACTAAAATAAGAGAAAATTGAAAAAAAAAACGAGAAGTCGTGAATTGCCTTTGAAATCACTCCCAAAGTCCCCACAGTCCCTACTCTACTCTCCAAATCCAAATTGAAAAAGAGAGTTATTCCCGGGACGCCTTGGTGGAGGACGAGGACGAGGATGATGACTGGTTTCATCAGAGACTATAAACATACATACCTACACGATGGGAACCACCACACCGCACTTTCCTTCATCACTCTAATTCGTTTTCTATTTAACTCAAGCAAATTATATAATTTTTTGTTGGTGTGCGCTGAATTACCATTTTATTACCATTCCGTGTAGATATTAATAAAATGACAAGTTAGAAATGTGAGAATGTCAAAATGTCATTATGACGGTGTTTGTTCAATGAAGTGTGTGTATACCTACATTTACAATTTAATAATAACATTGCATGTATGCATTTAAAAAAAATTGAACTTTCCCCAATTTTCTCTTCACGCCATGACGATCCTCCATAAAAATGTTACCTCACCCCAACACACGTCCCAGACGTCCAGCTCATACGAAGATACAGAGAGGAGTGTAATCCGTGGAGTAGTGTAAGAATCTCTTATGGACACAATTTAGCTATAGGTACAACTATATAGGTACAGCAAAAGATATATATTCCAGGTACTGTAAATCCTAACCGTCTATAGTAGCCCGCAGATCGTCATTTTACACGCCTGGCTTCCTTTCTTTGAAGGTCCATAACTTATTCTCACCATACATGTGT
This sequence comes from Dicyrtomina saundersi, assembly GCA_034695245.1. Lineage (NCBI taxonomy): Eukaryota > Metazoa > Arthropoda > Collembola > Symphypleona > Dicyrtomidae > Dicyrtomina > Dicyrtomina saundersi. The sequence goes on along the minus strand of JAQFZE010002923.1, from coordinate 1,909 downwards.
TCACGGATCTATTCTACTCAATTTCCGTTGAGAGCTATTCAGACCGTCTCATGTCTTCTTCCCTTGTTGTGACGGGGCGAGTACAAGTGAAAAGAATGCTCAAAAAAGGGGAAAAATAGAAAGGACAGCTATCGTATAAAGTTGATGGTCTTTCAACGGCTTCGAGGTAAAATGTTCGTGTGGATCTATATTCATGGGCGGGTTACATTGTGATGACAAGTAGTACTCGACCGAACGTGTTTTTGTCGTGTAGGAGGTAATAATACAAATAATGTTCGGGCGAGTCTATACTCTATAATAAGAAAGCGCGAGACATTATTCAGACGCACACCTGAGTGAAGATACTTTATATAAGAGGGACGACGGGGCCGAAATGGAGTGGAGAATGTAGAAGTATACTCAACGTGCCGACAGACTACCTTTTTCTTATCATGTCCCAACAGTTACTCGTCATGTGAAAATAACTAGAAAATTACCGTGAGTACTTTTTTAATGCGCCCATCTCTCCCTCCATGAGTCTTCCCAAATGGCTGCACCATAGCTCCCCGATGATTTAAAATTACGAGTCGGCCTCGAGTTGTTGTTCTCATAAAATGGGGTGTTTTGTCTGGGAATAATTTGAATGGGTCGTTTATCATTCATAGTCGTGAATTTCTAAAGAATGTTCTGTGACCTCCAAACTCCACACACTGAGCTCTCCCATTAACCTTAAAAGAGAGCTCCTGCTGGGAGGACTGACCAGGAAATAGTCGTAGTGGCCAAGTTCTAGGTGAAAATACCACGTTTGAAATTATGCATAAAGAATGCTGAAGTTCTAAAAGCTGTCGTTAAAATGAAACATAGTTCCTTAATTGAATATTTAGTTAGAATTTGTTCAGAATTTTGAATACTTTTAAATGGAATGGTGATTTGTAAATATTTAAATTTTCTAAGTGAATTAATTTTAGTAATTGTTCACAATATATAATTATTTAATTCATTTAATTCATACTTTCATGATCAGCTGATTATACTTTATTCATGTAACTAATTTTGTATTTGTTACAGCACTTGCATCCCCTTTGACAGATCTGCAATATTCTAAGCGTGAATGCCAATCACAAATTCGACAGCGTTTGTAACTGATCTTTACACGAATAAAAATCAATTCGCACTTGACAAGGCCCTTTCATCCTATTGGTGGTATCTGTGAGTTTAAATTGTAAGCGGGCATACAACTAGAGTGTTTGCGGTAGCTTTATCTGTAAATTATAGAACAGCGTGTGTTCACTTGTGTATCTTTGAATTTGAAAAGACAAGAATAGCTTCAAAAATCTTGAATGCTGGTTTCGCCTTGTTTGCTATATAGATATCTCGTCAAGCATTCACAGTTATATTAAATCAGAAGATGTGGAGAAACTTCCGACAGACAACTAACTGGGAGAGAAAAGGAAGCGTGTAGATAATAGAGACACACTCAAAAGGAGATAGAGTGAAAGAAAGGATTCAACTTGCCCCACTCACTTTTCTCTCCTCCCAATCAAAGATCAGTTCATCACGAAAAAAAATAGAAAAGGAGAAGAAAATATTTTCGGGCTAAAAATCCCAGGCATGACATTGTAGTCACATTTAAAAAAATAATATTTTACAAATATCACATAGGTAGGTAGTAGGTACATAACAATATAGCTACAACGGTAAAATTTACGTGTGGCTTTTCAAGTCACGCCCGAATATATTTTCAACTCCTTGTATCCAAATTAATCCCTGGGGACTAGTTCCAGTCATCACGGCAACAGTGGGGTGTATGTCATTCTATGTAGGTATAGGTGAACACAAATCTGTAAAGCAGGTAAGACTGAACACGGATCGGATTTTGGTAAATCCGATCCGAAACCCGAACCGAACCGAAAACAGTCGGATGGAAATG
>JAQFZE010002922.1:0-13556 GCA_034695245.1 Dicyrtomina saundersi | reverse complement strand
AGCGTTATTACACACCTGCAAATTATTCAGTGACTACGTGTGTTGTTTTAGTATAAATATGATACTCCAACTACACCTTTGCTTGTTTTTAATTTTTAATTTTTAATAAATAGCATTTGACTCGTTGGGAAAATTCAAACTTGAAGAAAAATTACAGAAAAACATTTAAACCAACGTTGCTTATTTGTTGCCAAAAAAAATGCAGTGGACGTATGTAGCAGTAGATGCAACTCAACAATTAAATACTAAGGACTGCGGCCCTTTTGTGTGCTGGTTTGCAAAAACTATTATTGACCGGTCATCTTGTAAGCGCCCTGTAAACATTAGCAGTTTTCGGAAAGAGATTTTAAAGCAAATTGCTGGAGAATGCGTTATTAACCCGTGTAACGAAACAGTTCAAGTGTGTCGTATTTGTAAAAGAGATACTTCACCGGTAGACTCCAATTCGCAGAAAGACGACATTTGGGCCCAATGTAGCAGGTAAATTTAACGAATTAATTGTACATTTGTATGTTTTTTAGTTTGTCTCATCCAAATTCAAATACTTAACAAATACCTACATACTAACAGTCAACTTTGTACATAAAGAGTCTAGTTATAAAAATAAATAGCAGTACCGGAGGAAAAATAATAGTTTATGTATTTAAGTTTCTATGACATCAGTTATAGGCGACTTTATTATATCTGAATCCTATTTAGTATGTTCAGTTGCAGAAAAAACATTACATGTGCTGGAAGTAATATTTTTTTTGCTTTTGCCTTTTCACAATAGTATTGAAAGGGAACCCTGTCTTCACTAGAATTTTTCACTGCTATTCTCACTAAATTTTCTTGATTGTTGATGTCAAGAGAATTTAAAAACATTTAATTTATTTGGAGATAATCCATTTTGCATCCGAATGCCTATACTAGCAGTACTTAAAAGTAGACGTAAATGACGTTATGGTGCATTTGGTGTAGATCCGTAGTTTAAAGTATGTTAGGTTCTCATAGTGTTAAAATTACATAACTGCTAAACTGCTTAAAGAGACAGATTTTACTGTTCCCCTGTGGGACTTTGTGTACAGAGTTGATTGTGTCTTTATATTTGGCGAAACCAACTAATGAAAACTAACGACATTTTTGGTTTCAGGTGCCTAGCCTGGGGTCATCATGACTGCTTGGAGAATCCTCCTGTGCTAGCTAGTTCCGTTTATATTTGCGAGTAATTTTTCTTGTACTCAACGTGTTATGATTATACAGCGGCGCTGTCACCAACCTAATTTTTGCTAGGCAATAATATGGCCTAGGTTCTTTTTATTGTTTTTAGAATATATTATACTTATTTTTGGTCCTACGTCCATTGTTCAAGTGGGTTTTGTAGGAAATAATTTTGCACAAAAATCACGTCTGTTTGTACGAAATAATTTTGCACGAAAATCACGTCTTTTTGTACGAAATTATTTTGCACGAAAATCTTGTCTTTCTGTACGAAATCATTTTGCACGAAAATCAAGTCTTTTTGTACAAAAAACCTATGTGCGACTGATATAATGAACGAATTAGTTTTAGCTTTATGTACGAAAGGCGCTTGCCCAAGAGGCAGTTCGTACAAATAACCCCAGTGTACTCGAATGTGTACGAATGTTGGACTTTATTTTTGCTTGAGTCTTTTAATTAAAAACAATGGTAATGTATCATGAAGAATTATAATATTACATGTTAATTAAAAACTTCGTACAAAAATATACTTGTACAAAATACGTTAGTAGAAAATGTGTGTCGTACAAAACCCTTTCATACATACACAAATTCGTACAAAGTGCATTCGTGCAGACGAATTTTTTTCGGTGCGAATCGTTCATAGAGCATTTAAACAGTGGACTGCATTCCATATTTTCTATAATAGTTATTTGACAAAGTTAAATTCAGTAACTACCTTGTTAAACCGTTTATTACCTGTGCAGAATTCTGATACGCAAGTTGATCAGTGATGACACTTAAATTAAATTTTAGTTGTTATTAGCCACAATTTTATCTTTGCCAAAGTTTTTTTACTGTGAATCTTTTTGTTTGTATTTGTAGGCAGCAATAATCACACATTGCATTAAAAATAATCGTCTCGATGGCTATGAAATGACTACTAAATACGTCAACGATGAATGCCACTTAAACAATGTTTGTTTTAACTTTTAATACAGAATGTGTTTTACTTTAACGGAATTGCAAAATAAAATTGCAGTAATAAACATCTACTATTTTTTATTCAGCAATATACATAAACAGGATACACAAGTAATACCATCATAATTTATAATAGCTCTTGCAAGCTGCATAATATGTGCATTTAGTGAGCCTTTACAAGTTAATTTGAGAATCTTAACCTTAAATTATTCCATATGTTTACATTATAGTACTTTAATTACTTATTGAACGCCACCAAGTAGTTGTAAATGTAGTAGTGATGCGCCTAATCGTGATGGGGTTTATTTTTGTTCAACTTTAAAAATCCGTAACTTCTTTTGCGCTTCCACCAGAGCAACGTTTTTTGTTTTATAACATGTACTTCTTATGTAATTCCTAATGAAGATTATGCAAAAAAGCTCTGTAAATGTTGGCGCCCGTTTTCCTTTTTTCTATAAATATGATCAGTTTATTATGCAATATTATCTTAGACAATTCTGAACTATCGTGACTTACATGGGAAGTATCCCAAGTGTAAAATCTGAAATCAAGCAAACGATATCAGAACATATACTACGTGGTCGGGTCATTACAACGTTTATAATCATATCGGTGCAAATTGCGTTCTGGTGCCAAAATTGAAAATCGAAATTTTCAAAATTGGTCGAAATACAAAATTTGGAAAATCAAATGGGAAATTCAAAAGGGTTTTTACCTTACCCAATGGTCCCCCCTTACCACTTTTTTAGTTTTCTGATTTTTTCGGAAACCATAAGCCTTTTGATATTTGAATGCTAACAAGCCTTAAATTAGCAAGGGATCGTCCATAAATGGTGTCATCCAAATATTTTTATTTTTTGGACCCTATGACGGTGTCATCAGCTTAACAAATGCGTAAATGGCTATCTTCAACATGGGATGCCATCATTATCCACACAGACCAATTGACCTTACCCTTGAAGTCATTCATGGACGATCCCTGATTTATTAAATTTTTAAAGTTAATAATCGACAAAAGAACTGAGGTGACGATGTTTAGTGAGCAATTTAACCTACATATGGGTACCATTAGTATATTTTTCAGTCTTTCGATATTTCGAAAAGAATACAAAAGCTGTGTATAGAAATATCCCGATCGCAAATTAAAAAAGTTTATCAAAAATACAGATTACATGATTTTTTTCAGAATTGCAACAGTTTCTAATATTGTAATAATTAAACACACTTTTTAAACGATGCTAGCTAAAAACGACAGAATTATCTAAGCTCAAAACCATTTGTTAACGTAGTTTACTTCATACAGAATAAATTGTATCCTATTATATCGGTTTACACGAGGTATGTTGTTTAAATAGCTATATCAGTAAGATAAGGTAGTGTCGAACGAAGGGACGAAAGTATAAACAGATTTATTATTTGTATTTGCAACATTACTATGATTCTGTAGTCGATAGCTCCAAATAGTTTTTAAAAATATCGGCATATTTGAATCTCCCCCTAAATAGACAACTACATATTTCGAGCAAAAATTTATTGTTATCGTAAGTGATGCGTCATTTTAGCAGTAATGATTAAACGAGTCTAATCAACCTAAATTCAGAGAGTCAGCTGCGAAAGCTTTTTGACTTTATTTAAAAAAATCAAAATACACTTTTTAAAAGTTGCCGAATTATAAAGCAACATCAATTTAAAGCTCTTCAAAATAGAAAACAGTTTTTTAAAACATTTTGACTTCCTGATGATCCAGCAGAATTTAGGAGAAATTTTTTAAAAATAAAGGTTCAAAAATGTATTAAAGAACTTCTGTAATGGCAGCTTTGACTAATTCTATTTAGATATGTATATTCACTACCTTTTAAATGGAGTATTGGTCGTAATAATTGATTTAGTATTTCAAAATAAGGTAAATTATGTAAATAGGTAGAAACAAAAATTACATCACAATAAGAAGATCCCATATCACAAGGGTAAACGTTTTAATACTATTTTATGTGGTAATTATCGTGTTCAGGTAGAATAAAAACAAAAATTCCGGCAAAATGATTATAATATAGGCAGTAATTATATGTATAACTGACTTTGACTTAACCACCCCGTTAAGATGAATTCACTCATAGAAACAAGTTTGAACTGTCTCGCGTACTTCCTGGCAGAAAAATTTATTTTGTAAATTAATAACTTTAAAAATTTAATAAATCCTGGATCGTCCATGAATGACTTCAAGGGTAAGGTCAATTGGTCGGTGGGGATAATGATGGCATCCCATGTTGAAGACAGCCATTTACGCATTTGTTAAGCTGATGACACCGTCATAGGGTCCAAAAAATAAAAATATTTGGATGACACCATTTATGGACGATCCCTTGCTAATTTTAGGCTTGTTAGCATTCAAATATCAAAAGGCTTATGGTTTCCGAAAAAATCAGAAAACTGAAAAAGTGGTAAGGGTAAGGTACCTAGGTAGGTATTTTTACCTTACTATTGGGTAAGGTAAAAATCCTATTGAATTTCCCATTTGATTTTCCAGTTTTTGTATTTCGACCAATTTTGAAAATTTCGATTTTCAATTTTGGCGCCAGAACGCAATTTGCACTGATATGATTATATACGGTGTAGTACCACGTAGTACATATTTGTTCTGATATCGTTTGCTTGATTTCAGATTTTACACTTGGGATACTTCCCATGTTAGTGGTAACAATTGCTCTCTACATTGTTTTGTCTTTTGTTTTGAACGCAATTTACATTTAGTGCCTAAAACAATATTTGGAGCCAACGATTTAACAACCAAACCCAGGTATCAATTTTCATGTAAATACGTATATCGCCGGTGAAGACGCATTTTTGCCTAAGTCCAGTCCAGAACAAAAAGCACTACTGCCCAAGTCCATTCATTTCTTTAAAGCACTTTGGCTCAAGTCCAATGAACTGTGCAGGTTTGAATAGGACTTGCATGGACTTGGGAAAAAGTGCTTCTAAGAAATGAATGGACTTGGGCAATAATGTTTTTAATTCTTTAATGGAAAAAAATGCTTCTTCACCGACGATATGAACGCCTTTTAAAGGTTACATAGGTTCACATTTTAAATAAATTTCATATATACAGTTAAGTCTTTTTATTGTTACCAAATGTAAGTCGAAGCTATGCCAATATGATCTTTTAAAAGATTTCAACTTGTGATCACGTATAATTATACATCACCATTAGGGCGGCAAGCTTAAAATTGTGCGCCATTTGTTTTATACATCTTTGACCAATCTGGAAAAGGAAAAAAATAAACCAGTAATTTTTATTGCCTGTGCATAGAAGTATGTTCATTCATGTACCATTCAATACAGCATCAATTACTAGCTATCTAGTTATAAACGAAAACTTCTTGATAACTAGCAAAAGTTACATTACAAAAGGAGCAGTATATTTTACCATACGATCTCACTAATTCTGTAACGAAACTCGAGATACAAAATCAGTTTTATGTAAGTACTTCATTTCATAGCTTCCCTGACACAAGTGTAATTATGTAGATTTTATAGTTTGCTTTTATAATATTTTGTACATCGTAGTTTTTCTGGTCATTCAACCATATGAATCAAGGAAATAGATACATAACTATTACTAGGAAACTAGTAATGTAGTAGAAAGTTAGTTTTGAATTACGTAATGATTGATATTAATATTATGAAAGTTTTAAAGTTGAAAAATAAAATAGAAATGAAAAACTGTAAGTTAAAGTTTACTGTCACTGGTCACTGACTCTGGCTAATCTGACACTGACAGACCTACTGTTTAGTTAGTACCGTAGTAGTTATTGAATTCATAAAAGACAAGGATATTTTGGACGCATAAGATTCAAAAGTGGCAGTGTAGTTGGTTGTGGTAGTTGTAGTAGTTGGTAGATAGGCAATAATAGAGATTTTTAAATGTAGTAGTTGTACATGTGGCAACATTGGGATGTAGTAGTATGTAGTAGTATGTGGTAGTATGTAGTAGTATGTAGTAGTAAATTAGCACTACCCACTATTCCACATTATTCCACAAAAAAAGCCACAAATTAGTTATTTCAAAATTTGAAATTGGGCGCGCAAATAATGCAAGGAAGACAGCAACCGAAACTGAAGATTGTAACTGTAGATTTTTCAGTGCATAATAATGATGACACATAGTATGTATATCACTACCCTTTCCGCATTAGGGATCGTCCACAAATGACGTCATTCACACGGTCAGTGAGTCCACTTACTAGTTAGATATAGTTACTGATTACATCCCATGTTAAATACAGTCACATGTACATACGCAATGATTAAAAAGCTGACCCCAGAAGAAGTCATGGGGTCGTAAAATTTAGAATTTTCGATTCCGTCCTATGCAAGCACCAACAGATCAATAATATGTACCTAATTTATATAAAACATTTCTAGCTATATGTATGATATGTACGTGTACGTAGTTCTATTAAACGCGACGATTTCAATGACATTCTGCTCACTTCCAAGCCCATTTATTATGTATTGGAAGTAGGCATGTTGTAGAAGTCCAAAATATTATATTTACATGTAGTTTTTGAAAAGTGCAATTTGTTTAGATATTTTTGAAATGAGCAAAATAATCTATTTACATTATATGCTTTTAGAATCATAATACGTTTTAATTTTTATTATATAGTAAATTTAATTTTTTGTTAAAAGTGGACATGGATCGACTTGATTCTTCACTCACGAAATCATACGATAATTAATTATTTACTGACATGATTGTTTGCAGAGTTCTAAAAACTCTTACAAAAGCAATTATTCATTATACAGCGCATCTTCTTAGCATATTCACCTCTGAACTACGACAGGTTTCACATGCAGACTCGCATTTTTCAAAATCTTCCCTTGTGAGTGTCACCTTATGCGGAATGTGTTGACCGAGGTTGGTGGTGACTACTGCTGCGGACAAACTAATAAACATCTTCCTCATCCACAGTGAATTGAATTTTTATGAGAATTGCTTTTGAAAAAAAATTTGGACTCCCATCCTGGGCCGATTCGGATTGAGCCTCCAAATCCAGCCGGTAGCTGCAAACTTGGAACATGTATGCACCCGAACCGGGACCGGAATCGGAAGAACTATACTGCTGATGTAGGTCAATGGTGCAGCTTCGCGGAGTTAACAGCATTCGCTGTGGAATTTCGAACGTTAAGGATTTCCACGAAAGAATCAGTCTCGCCTGTCATAAGCCTCAAATCGAGTTGTTAGAATGTGGGTAAATTGGATGCAGTTGTCCACTTCAATTTCCGAAGGCAGACTATTTCCGGTTCCGGTTTGGTTCCCTAACGTCGACGAAGCAAGAAGAGACGCTCCTAAGAGTGGACGCACATCCAGCGTCGTCTTCGCCACAAAAATTCGATCCCTCAAAATTTCAAAAACCATTTCCGCGATGGCATCCGGTCGATGTTTGTTGGCGAATTGCGAATTTAAAGACCAAGCTGTTTCTGCAACGATGATCTCATAGGCTTGTTTCTTCAAATAGTTTGATTTGCCCAGTAACCGCTCAACTGCATTCACGTAAATCTGCAGGACGTGGGATTTATCATGAGACGTAATTTCCATCCCGTCGTATAAATTGCTATGGGACTCCTTAAACATTTATTGTTGACAATCTTCCGCCTCGCAAGAACGAGAAGATGCAACTACATTGACCAAATGTGGCCGAAGTAGAACTATTCCCAGGGAAAATGACGAGGTTCTTTGGATGTCAATCACTATTACGTACTTTCCGGATCCGGATTCGGCAGATTTAGAATTTAGATCCTGTTGGCTGCACCCCCTATTTTCCATGGACGCAATGGCAGTCGTGACGAGAGATGACATAACTCTAATCTCGTCAAATCCAAGACGCAAAATGTTGACAGACCGAGTGATTCTTTGAGTGACCAAGCTCAGCGGTAAAAACAGGACCGTGACAATCAGTTTCCCAAGATTTGCATTTTGAGTAGAAGGGAGGGAGTCGACAACTTTTTAAAAGAAGGCAGCAATAATTTCATGAGTGCAACAAACGTAAGGGCATCCTTTGATTTCGAAATGCTGGGCGGCTTTGGCTTCAGCGGATGTGATCATCTCAAAGATGTCGAAGTATCCATTGTTACAGTGATTTTGGAAGTAGTGTGCCACCCGGCCAATAAGAACGCTCTCATCGCCAAAATACACTTCTGGAGTGGTAAAAATTATTTCTGTAAGCGATCCGGTTCCAGTTCTGGTTCCGGTGGATTCGGAAGATGATGATGACGTTTCTAATGGAAAATATGCGGATGGAGCTTTTGATTTCGGCCACTGATTTTCTGATTGCTGGTAGATACCGATTTTGACAATATTCTGGTCAATGCAAACCCCCACTCCCAGGTCAATCTTTTTAGGGGCCGGTTTCACAAGCGAAAACTGTTGAGCCAAATAACAAAAAATAAAGGTTACAACTTTGTGTTTCGACAAGTCAAAACTCCTTTTGGTTACCCTCAAGGCCTACCTGGATTTAACAAATTTAAACACCCCTGAAACCAACACTTACGTATCGAACAAGGAGTTGATCCAGTGCATCCTTCACAATAGCTCTTTGACCAGCGCTTAAGGGACGCATTGCCAAAATGAATTCAATTCCAGACTCGACACATGATTCGTGAAGTGCGCTCGCAGTGTCCCCACATCCAAAGAACTCCCCGCCTCCTCCACAAATTTCCCCATCGCCTTCTGATATTCCAGTTTTGCGATGTCAACAAGTACAAAACAAGCAAATTCTTTTTGGTCTGATTCACAATGGGGACTCTGACAGGAAATAAAAAGGAAACAAAAATGACCAATCAACGATTAATCATGGTCTAGATGTTTTAGCAATTTTAACCTTGCACAATATAATTATATTAAATAAAAACCACCGACTTACCGAAGTATCCGACGGCGTCACACCCGATTCAGCAGCACTGTTGCTATCCATCATCTCTTTGTCACTTCCACTACTACCCAGCAATGACATAATTGCTCGCCTGCAGGTGTTTTTTGAGTGATCTGACATTATCGAGAAATTATTGACGACGACTCTACTCTTGTTTGTATTCCTGATTCCCGGTAATATAGCCGGTAAGTGTATAAATTAAATATTTAAATACAGCCGTATTGGCGTTTAAAAATAAATAAACTATCGCGTAAAAAAATTATGGAAGAGGAAAAACAATTTGCATATACAAATGTAATAAAGGAATTACCACACCACGATACGATTGTGTGTAATGCATTCAAATTCAGAGTGAACGGTAATGACACGGCTGGCAGAGAAGCGAATTATTATCAATTTGTCCCATCTACACGTCGCTTCAAACCTCCACTACAGACTTTTGAATGCCTTGTGTTTCTTCTTCCAATTTTAGCTGGACTTTCGACTGGACTGTGGCGACTGGAACTTGCCAAAAATTCCCCGATTGTGTCGTTTAATGGACTGGGCTCTTGTCTTATTCCTTTTGTATTCTGAGATTACAATAAGATTGACTCAGGCGAAAGAACGAAATAATTCAGCGGTGCAACAAAAGACACGAAGCGATGCAACTCTCATATAGACGCTTTTGATAATTCTCCCTTTCCCTATAATAATGCAAGTTACTGATACATCTTTTTGCTCCTTCCTAACCAATTATTATAACTCCTAAAATGATTTCTTTTCTAAATTTCTTGTTGCTGTAAAAATTGTACCTGCACTAACACGTAAGTTAGGGATCGTCCACAAATGATGTCATCTAAGTATCCCCATTTTTAGGACGCCATAACTCACCCATTCATTAGCTTAGCCCATGTGTAAATACTGTAAATAGCTATATTTAGCATGGGATACCATCAATAGCGGAGTCGACCCATTGACACTTATTGACCGTGACGTCGATTATGAACAATCCCTTACAACTAAACTAGTACAAGTCAACAAAAGCAGAATTCAGTGTAAAATAAACCAACGGGAGGAAGTACCTACGTTTGCATATTCTTATATTTATTTGTACATAATTATTCTTCAATTTGACACTCACGAAATGTTTACATAGCAGAGTTAAAAAAACATATACACGGAGAAACTATTTTATAAAAACAGTTGCAGTAACAGCTACACCACTTTAGGCAAGATTTTTTTGAAAGACTGTTTCTTTCAACTTTGTACATTTTTATTAAAGTCTATTGTTAAGTACGATTGTCTTACTACCTTCGAAATATTAAATAGAAATACTCGTAAGCTACATAGAACATTTTTTAAGAAAAGCATGATCGCATTATAGTTAAAATGTTTTTTAAATACTAAACCTTATATCATATTTTTTAACTTAACCTATAGCTGTTGTAGAATTTAAAAATTGTAATTTAATTGATAATATAAGATATTAAAATGAATGTAATTAATATGGCTCAGCGTGTAACGTGAGCAATTCTATAAAAAATGCGAATTAAAAAAGTTATCTACCTAATAGTTACATTTATTTATACATATAATTAATTATAGCTTTAGGATTTTTGAACTTGTGAAAGAAAAAGTTTTTAAAATCACTGCCTACTCATGAAATGTAGGTACATACATAGTTAAAAACTTATATCATATTAAGTACAGCACACGATTTGACTTTACTTTCAGAGTTTTTTAGATGTTAAGGTTAAAATGGAGTGAGTCTTTTATATAAGTAGACGACATTACACCGATTAATTGGAATTTATCCTCTTTGTCCAATTCCGATGGACAAAGAGTACGAAAAGTGGCATTTGGAAACATGCTCTGAAAATTTTGAAGGACGACATGTTGCTGGATGTAGGGGCTGAAGGCCACATCTTTCACGCTGACAATTCCCGCAGGGACTCGCCGTCCAAAAAAGCTATGCTTGAGATACACTTCAGCTTTTGAATATATCGAAATACTCAGTGATCTTAAGTCAGGAAATTTGTCACCCAAACAAGCCCATCGCTCAAACAGATCTACTGGAGAAGAATCTTTCCTGGAGCCATGAATCGAGAGGTGTTTCATTCGCGGCATTTGTGGCAAGTTTTCAAAATCAAATTCATAATGCAACCCAAGTTTCTGACAAGTTGCTGAGGAGCCTTTCAAAATTCTACTAACGTCGTCATCAGTTGTGCTGCAATGACGAAATTCAATTTCCTTGAGAGCCAGATCTTCATGATGGTTTGCAAGACATTCCAGTCCTTCACATACCCAGTAACTATTAGTTTTGAGCTTCTTAAGGAGGTGGATACGATTTACAGGCTTTACCAGAAGATGAAAATATTCAGAAGGAAAAGCCACCTCAATTAAATTCGGTGACCATTTCAACAAATGTTGAACAAACAGCTCTGGAATGTGCTCTTCACATTTGAACACCTTGAGAGTTGGGATTGTTGGTTGAGGACAGACGAGACTTCCATCGACATGGGGTCCCTTACCTTTGATTCCTTTAGGGGGCTTGTAACCCAGACATTCACCCTCATCCTTCATCGACAGTATCAATTGCTGAATGTTCGGCGCTTGAGTCAAAAGAAATTGTTTGACATCGTGCAGAGATACGCGCGACGGGCCAATTAATTTTAGATTTTTAATGGACGGTCCATGAGCTTTGAAGAGCGGATTGGGATTTAATTTATATACCGAATCACCGGAGACGGTAAAAGTGGAAGATGGAAACTCCGTAGATTTGTTCAAGAGTCTAATCAATTAACTTATAGAACGTGATTTATTAAACCCCCGAGGGTCCAGACGAATATTTACAGTCTTCTGTAGTTCTTTAGCTCCAAAGTGAGCCCAGCGGTGGGACACAAGACGACAGCTAAGTAAAGTTTTATGGTCCAGTTTTGAAAGTACTGACTCGAGTATCTGTTTGAAAAATATAGAAATTGTGAATTGAAATTCAATATTGCAAAAATGATTAATCGCTGAATGCAAAATTCGCCGTTTTCTGTGCCATGAGCACAGTATGCAGTTCCACATTATAATGGTAGCTTAATAAAGCCACAAATAATTAATTCATACGGATTTAATACTACATTTTTATTTGCCTAATTTAATAAAAGAGAATAAAATAATACAGTCTCTATTACTTTGCAAAAGTTAAATAAGTAAAACAACCACAATATTTTTTAGCTGTTTTTTGACTTACATGATCGATTGAAAAAGCACTTTCCTCCAGAGAACATGATGAGTTTCCCTCTACCTCTACAGTCGGTGGTTTGTCTTGGCCTTTCTTTGTTTGACCTTGTTGACCGCGATGTGCTTTATCTTTCCTGCCGCTCATTTTATTTCGAGAACGTCTAATTACTTAATTACTTATGTGATTCACGGTTTCCGATTTTAAAATTTCAAAACAACTAAACCATAAACTCTGTAAAAGTAATTACAATTTACTACTATCAACTATAAATTGAACCACTCAATCACTTTAAATTCAACTACTGGCAAATGGGGACTGAGGACTGAGTGACTGAGGATTGAGTAACTGAGGGCTGAGTGCCTGAGAGTTAAATATCAATGCTTTTACTATAAACTTGAAACTGGATTCAAAACTTTCGTAACGGCTAAGGGTGACGTGGCTTACAATTAAATAACAAATCAACAATAAATTGCTTCGCTGAACCAGTGTAATCATAAGTGACGACTGACGATGAGTAATATTCCGTAGTTTGGCCTCGGTTGTCGGTTCCAACTTCAACAGTTAGAAGTATTACTTAACTTTAATGCAGTTTTCAAGTTTTGATTCGATTTTCGATTCCACAAAAACAGCCACAAATTAGTTATTTCAAAATTTGAAATTGGGCGCGCAAATAATGCAAGGAAGACAGCAGCTGAAACTGAAGATTTCTCAGTGCACATAATAATGATGACACGACAGCACGACACATACATCATACATCATACACATACATAGTATGTAATTATAATTATCACTACACCCTTTCCGCATTAGGGATCGTCCACAAATGACGTCATTCACAAGGTCAGTGAGTTCATTTACTAGTTAGATACTGATTACATCCCATGTTAAACATAGTCACATTTCCGCAATGATTAAAAAGTAGACCCCAGAAGGAAGGAATCAAGAGGTCGTAAAATTAAGAATTTTTCGATTCTGTCATTTACGAACAATCCAAAAATTCCCCTAAATTTTTATAATTTAAACAGCCGAGAAGACGAGTGAACACAGTGAAAATGAGTCAACAGACCGTCACGTCGACTATGCATCAGGTCACTACCGCCTGTCATTTCGTCACCTTCGTTGTCTAGTACCATCCAAAGTACAGCAAAGCAGAAGAACCACTTAAACTGGTTGCTATGCTATAATTTGCATAACTAAATATTTGTGTTACTACAATCTAAATCGGTCTTTAAGTAACAAGTAATGTC
>JAQFZE010002921.1:0-13558 GCA_034695245.1 Dicyrtomina saundersi | reverse complement strand
AAAACATGCCAATAATACAATTTGTACTTTTAAAAACACGTAAATAATTCAGTTTGTACATTTCAAAAACATGTACCTACTTAAATAGAACATTTTCACATTTCCGAAACATGGTAATAATACAATTTGCACTTTTAAAAACATGTAAATAATTCAGTTTGCACCTTTCAAAAACATGTACCTGCTTAAATAGAACATTTTCACATTTCAAAAACATGTAACTACTTAAATAGAACATCTTCATATTTCCGAAACATGGTAATAATACAATTTGCACTTTTAAAAACATGTAAATAATTCAGTTTGCACCTTTCAAAAACATTTACCTACTTAAGTAGAACATTTTCACAATTAATAAATATGTTAATAATAAAATTTGCAGTTTTCAAAAACTTGTAAATTAATACAATTCGCACTTTTCAAAAACATGCAAGTAAAACGTTTTGAACTTTCAGAAAACTATTAATTTACTTTTTACGTAATTATTACACTCTATCTCATCTCATTGAGTGTATTTTTTTGTCATAGCTCATTTTAAGTACTTTAAATCATTTAAGGCCACGACAAGGTAAGGATTGAAGCAACATTTTAAGATAATAACTACGTAAATAACCCCTAAATGTTGTATGGGCTAGTGTCAAATCGACTTAATAAATTATTATTCTAGCTTAAACCTGTTTATGGGCCATTTTGATTCTTCACTCACGCGATGTTTGTATAGTGAACGGATGTTGCAGAATGGTAAAGACCAGGGCAGGGCAGGGGCATTCAAACACATTCAATATTTTCGTGATGTAAAGTAGAGGCTGGCTCGGGTGTAGGTTTAAAGACGTATGAATATAAGTAGTAAAAGTAGGCATTTTCATTAGTAGGTTAACTGAGTAATGAGTAAAGTAGGTAAGTATAGATGTGTACTTACAAGAAACTATAAAATTGTATGGATTTAATTTTAATTTTAAAATGTATAGTGATAAGTACTTAAATAGTCCAAATTAAAAAAAGAACAAATACAGGATATTTATTGCTTTATTCGATTTGCTAAAATGCGCTTTTTATTGAAAGTATGATATTCAGTTTATCAACATTTTTATCAATTATTATTATTATTTTCTGGTAAAACGACAAGCTGAACTTCCTTGTAACTTAAATACTTAAAAGGAAGTATTAAACTTACAATTACAGTAGGGTAAACTAATAATTTATTATAAATTATATAAAATCAAAATCAGTAAAATGATTTAAATTTAAGTAAAGTAGAATAATACTAAAACGTATAATACATCAATTTATAAATATACATACCACGTAGGCTAGTCAACAATACCAACAACACACTATTATTTAAATGAGAAGATATTATACGAACATAGAGGACAAACAGTGAGATGATTCAAATAAATAGCTGTCTCCGTACTACGAAATTTACAACTTACAGGGATTTAATTAGAGAGCACAAGATATCATATGACCAGTCTCACTGCCCCACAACAAGTATATATCAAATATTATTACACATTATATACTTTATATACGTGAACGGGCACAATTATTATAAGCACAGCATTCATCATTTTCCGCTATCGATGTCGGATGTTGTGCAGACAATTTCCTAAGACGAAGCCCTTCATGATATTAGTTTTGTAATTAAATTATTCTCGTGAATTGTCCAGCTTTTTATATACAAAAATAAACATCGATGCTTTAGACGTACGCATAATATATTATATTAGAAATAGGGCACATGTGACTTGTGTTTACCTGACAAGCACAGTCACTGAACATATTGTACATAAAAAAACAATGCATTATTTTTTAATATTTTTTGGACATCTTAATTATGTAACAAATAGTAAATATATATACAAAAAAATGGTTTTCGAAGACTTGCATACCTTTGAACACAAGGTGTAGTAGGGGCTGGAGGGGCATTGCATTACGAGTATTAACTATGTTAAGTAGAATACAACTAGAGCTAGAGAAATATGGGAAGGGAATAAGAAATACATATAAATTTAATATTCAAATGGTAAATATTCAAAATTGATTTTGCAGCTGGCATTTCGCTACAGCTGTCATTTTGAGTGGACGACCAGCAGGGGAGGCTTTCCTTGCTGACATAGGACCTGTTAGTTTTTGACCGTTTTGTGCTGTGAGAGGTTGACAGACTGATGAACTTAAGCCAGAAGATTTTAGTAAATGGTTCTGTAAAATGAACAAAAAACATATTACAAACCACGATGCACAACCCACACCAATTTTTCGCTCAAATAATGGTTCATAATACTTTGTAAAAATAACTTCAATAATGTTACAAACATGGCTCACTGTAAATTCAGAATAAGTGGAGGCTGGAGAGACGAGGTCTACTTCGCCACCCTCCGCTTTCCTGAAGTTGTAACGGGTCCGGTCATTGTTTGCTGCTGGGGCTGCTCTACCTTTAATTGTGGGTTTCTATTAGCATAATAAAATACATTGCTTAATATTTTAAACACGTATGTACTACTATTTAAATTTTGGGCCCACCCGACTATTTCTATTAAATATGACCATGAACCATAACCTCTCGAGCAATACCAAAAAAGAATACCCATAGAATAAAAAATAATCAATATTCAAAGAATTATTCTCATTCCAATCTAGGATTCCTTGAAGAATGGACTCCTTCATGCTTAATACGAACGAAGACCAGGAAAGAAGTATTTAAAACAAAAAATGGATATCGGGCAGCATGAGCATTCAAAAAGAATGAATAGGTTTTAAAGATAATATTTAAAAATAAAGAGAGCATATCCAAACTCATAAAAAATCATAACAGACAGCCCATTCTATTTGTTCAATCCCACCTAAACTTAAAACTCACGCAAATTTGAAGGTTGTGTTCGCACTGGTGGGTAACACAATGCTGTGTGTGGTATTATTACATAATGAATCAGCTAGAGCTCGACTCCGTTGCTGTGATTTTCTCAATTGTCTACGTAATTTTGTAGCTGATTTAAGACTCTTGGGCACCTCTTTTCGTGTTACTACGGCTTTCTATTTTAATAGATAAAAATAAATACAAGCTATAATAGTGAAATATAAGCGGTATACAAATAAAGACAATTACACTGGTACTTGCTCACAGCTCGTGAAATTATCAGAAACAATTATTACTTTTCCTGGAGTTTGAGCTAAAGTCATTCCAAGGGTTTGCTTTCCTCGTTTAGCTAAGGGTGTATGCTTAGCTCCGCCTGGAGTTTGAGGCAGTCCACGTTTACGTGATCCAGCAGGGGTCAATGCATTCGACTCCTCCGCTTGCTTCTTCTAGAAGTAATTACCATATTAAAATCTATACACAAATTTCTATGACCAACTGATAGTAAACTTCTTTCATTTAATGAATAAGTCCTTAGTTTTATAATGGAAAAGTAAGGTCAAGGCGAGCCAAGAGGAAGAATAAAAAAAAGTAGGTCACCGTCAAAAATGCTAAGAGAATTGAAATTAAGATAAGAAGTAAGATAAAAAACTAAGGATAAGGATGCATGCATAAAGAATGAAATTAATGTAAAATTCAAAAAGTTCAGCAACATTTGCTTATAAGGGAAATCAAATTAAACAGATAAATTAAACCAAATGCAAACGATTCCTAAAACAAAAATAAATGATAAAACGAATTCTTACCCTCATATTCTTCCGCTCCTGCTTGTCATCAGCTGCAATCATTTTTTCCTCCTCGATAAGCTCCAAGACGGGTTTACCCCAAACTGTAAAATTTCGGCCGTATTCTTGCAAAAACTCTGTATCTAACTTCTTAATGTCGGATTCACACTTATCCAATATTTTTTTGGTACTTTTCTTTTCCTTCTCATGTTTCAGAAGAGCCCCTCCACGATTATTAAGCCGCCCAATATCATCTTCAATCGCTTCCAACTCGAGCCATTTCACCCAAACCTCTTGGCGTCGGGAGATCTGATACGGAAATCAAAATTATTAGCATTTCATCATTTTATGTTTATTAAATTTGACGATCTTACTATTTACTATTAATTTCTCCCTATATCTATTGTATGTAGGAGTAAGCCGTATTATAAGACATGAATAATAAACAAGTCCGCCATACCGCATGAATTATCTTCTGATGCTTCTCCAAGAAAGTCTTCCACTTCAAAACCTCAGCCTCATGTATCTCAAGCAGCTCCTCAGTAAAGTCCCTACTTTCCATGTCGGTAAAAGCTTGCTGCTCTTCGACAGATATATAGCATGTTCGCCAAAGTTCGATAAGTTCGGAACGGATTTCCATAGTAAAGGACTGCATGTTCTTACGCTTTTCTTCTTCCAAACGAATAAGTTCTTTTTTGAGCTGATGTAATAAATTTATTAAACGTGTTAAAGATCACATACGATAAATTACAACGACGCTAATAAAGATGCAATACATTTTAAAAAACGAATTTGAAACTTACGCCTGAAATAATGCTGGGTTTAAATCCGACCATAGCGTTTTCAAAGGCAGTCATATATTCTTCATCAACTTTTAATCTCTTCCAAAGCTCGGTTATTTTCTTCCAAATATCCTCTGCTTCTCTTTCATTTGCCCGAAGTTGAGAATGGAGACTTGCAAGTAGCTTTTCAAGATCATTGATATTCTTGGTACTTAACTGAGGACAAGGGCCCGCAGCCAGTCTCTCGACGGTATTTCCAGGTAACTTCTCAAGGGCACTGAATAATGAAACTATATTTGACTGCAAATCTTCGATAACCCTTGTTCGTCGAACTTTTTCTTGATTCCATTGACGAACGAACCCTTCTAATTCCGCAACCTATTCAAATTTTATTCGCATGATTTATTTATTCACTCATTCACTGTGCCTTATAGCTGCACAAAAACTGACTGCCACGCACCCGAGTTTAAAAGTGTAGGTAAAAATAGTTTGTAGCAAATATCAACAATAATAAGTACTTAACACGAATGTAGAAATCCAATACAAATTTGTGAAGCAACAATTCTACCATAAAGAATAAATTAAATTGACCTGATTATCATGCGGAATCCCACTGAATGGAATAATGGCAATCTGTTCATCAAGTTCATCGCAAAGTATCTTCTCTTGATCTCTCAAAAAATCATACTTGGCCATTCGAATCTTTTTTTGAGCTCGAAGAATTTCAACAGCATCGCTTAATTCAGCTTCCTGCTCCAACAAAGTCTTGCGGCTCGTTTCCGTATACCCATTGACAGTGGGCTCAATTCCCAAATCCGTTGACAGTTGTATGATTTCATGAACGGTTAGTCTGATTGTTTCCCTTTTCTCCGAAGTTTTTCTCTCTTCCTCAGAAACCATTTCGTCAAACATGATCTATAATGAACCAACCATTGTTACTAACCATGAACCAACTGCTCTGAACTACATCCAACACCGGGTGTCATAATATATTATAATGTCAGTATAAGCCCTACAAATGTAAGTCATAAGTAATTATATTATTTCCTAAATGACAAATGCGAAACAGCAATTTACTAGTTACCTTGGCGTGTTTGATAACCGTTTGCTTTCTCTTCTTAATACTATCCTCGCTGTGTCCAAAGGATGACCATAACGTCACCAGCTGATTCCAAGTAGCTTCAATTATAGCTTCTAACTCTTGTTTCTCCATCCTGAAATAAACATTGATGTCAATAATAATTTCTGCATACATTCACCATTCCCATCCCACTGTTGACTGTCACGACTATTAAATAATACACGCTACATCTAAACTATAAAAGGTTTAAGCATTTTTAGCTCAATTTTAAGTTGTCTCCTCTCCCACTGTCACCAGTCATCATGTTTACTATCAACAAAAACTTGTCACCGGTTAACTCATGACTGCATGCTCATTGTCAATGGCTTTATGATTATCGCATTTATACACAATTCATTTCAAACTAACAACTACAAACTAAGGCAAGTTCAAAGGTGAAGGGTGGAGTTTTGGGAGTGAATCAAGCTTCGAAGGGTGTAGTTACAACCAATTTGCAATTAAGATTCGACTAATGAAATAAATAAAAACCCTGTCACCTGTGCATAACAATAATAACCGGCAACCGGGCTAACAAGAGCAAAGATATCTCAAATCTTCTAGGACACCAGCAGAAACATTTATTATAATACTGAAATACTGACTGGTTAATATTACTTGACAAACACCAACTGAATTGATTCTACAATGATACTGTCAAAATAATAACAAAATTCAACATACTTTGCTAAACTTAAAATACACTGACGAAATTCCAAACTTGAATTTAACTATGATTTATTATTAAGCTTCTCTCCGTCCAGTCAGTCAGTAGTAGTTCAGTTTCCAAAGAAGCGCATACGCCATAAAAATAATAAAATAAACACTGAAATTTTGCTATGAAAAAGTCGTAAAATTAAAATTAATTGGAGAGGCACTGATATTTAAAAATAATCACGGGTAATTCTGTTCTAACTTTAACTTTTATCAGACTCAGAAGTGGAACAAGGGGGAGATTATGGATTATGCTGAAATACAGAAAGACACGGCACAATGCGACAAATTTTAACGGACAAAATATTTCTCGCTTCTTCTCCTGGTTAACTTTAACTGCCGACTGTGTTTGACTGACTGTTGACTGTTGTGCAGGGTGAGGACAATGAATTAGAGGCTTCGGCTAACGGCTACTCGTGTTGGTATACAAAGCGCCTTCTTCTCTCATTGGTCGGATTGCTCCACTAAAATTTTAAATGGTCCATGCTCATTGGCTGTACCGTCGGACGTTACAATTATGTACGTTACATGTGTTTTATACTGTATATATTCGACTTGCTTTCTAATGCTACGGTACAGTGCAGTGCAGAATTTCAGCTTTTTCTATTTTTCAACTGGAGCTGGAAAAGTCTATTTTAAGTCTGGCTTCCAGAAAATTAAGGGGTTGTTCAACAATAACGTCATTGGTAGGGTCAATGGATCTACTTGGATACTGATGACATCCCATATCCCAGATAGTCATTTACGCAATGGTTAAAGCTGATGACAGGGGGATCATACGATCATAACAATCGATGAAGTTGGTTATGGACAACCCCTAATATTACATTGAAGGGCAAGTGAGCCTTCAAATGAAAATATTGCCCTGTAATATATTTCTCCTCTGTATCTCTAGTCTCTAGTAATAGCGCATTTTATTTAGATACCAATCAATGCAATGTCTGTACCTTTAATACTGCCTGTTAAATGTTCAACGTTATTATTGTCCTAAATGGATGCTAACAACTTGTCCCAAAGCTCCAGAAATTATTTAAGGATTATTGTAATTACGAAACAAAAAAATTGCCTATAGAGTGATCCCCCTTCATAGACGTAGAGCTTGTCATCCCAAGTTGTAATATCCATTTTTGAAATTTTATTGCTTTTATTTTAATTAGAATTGAGTCTAAAAATTATCGTAGTGCCGATTGCCGACGCGACGCTATTGCAACACAGCTGAAAATTGTCGACCTGGCATGACGCATTAATATCTTTGTTATCAATTAACTGATTAACCATTTACCATGAAGTCTGATTAACAAACACTTAAGTAAAAGTAGGTTAAATTAAAGCAAAATATATTTAGATTTTAAGGGTGGTTAAACTCTCATAGCATCAAGCTGTCACTGGCTATACTGCGTGTCTATGGTGCCTGCTGCCTGCGATACATACATGGTTGGTATGGAGATTGTACGCACTAATAAGTCAATCATGTATTTGTATTTTAATATATCGACATTTTAGGTAGGTTCATTAGACCTCTACAAAGATTTATTACTGACGCATTGATTTTTTATTCATTATTTTCGTATTCAAATTCAAAACTTCAAAAGTACTGCTGCTGCATTTTTAATCATTCCAATTTATATATGTATTATTTTTATACAGTAGCAAAGGCAGAAAATAATGTCAGTATAGTTTTACTAACTACTCGGACCATTTGTTTCGTGAACGTAAATAAAGTTTGATGGTTTGTATGTCAGTGGTTTTACTCGCAGTAGTCAGTTGGGGAGTATAATGAATCGGGTAGTTGTGGTGCTGCCCATTTTGTTACGCTGTTAGTTGGTTATTTGTACGTAAAGTAATATTCACATGTAAATGTCCTTTTAATTTCAGTTACTTATCAGATAAGGTAATAATTCCATCGGGTGGCAGCATTAATAATTATTAACCGAAAATCTGAGCTGAACGAATTCAGGGATTTCTCAGGGGAATCTTGAAACTTGTGTTTGTGTGGGAAAATGTGATCTTTGGTTTCTTGCAATTTACATTAATTTATTGAAATGCGAAAAATAATTCAAACATCCACACTGCAGTTCATAGTTCATAACAATTTCAACAAGTAACGTATTTATTTTTCAATTTGTTTTTCAAAATTCAAATGTTCAAATTCAAAATTTTACCATATTTTTGCTAATGCTCTTTTAGTAGTTCATACGATTGGATTATTTGTTTTAATTAATATTATATCATTATCACCGCATTATCGTTATATACGAACTAAAATAGTCACAATGATAACTAGTCTTGTTATATTATTATTATTATAATGTACGTTGTAAAGCTTCTCAAAATTAGCATCGATTCGTCAATAGTTTATCTTGACTTTATTTTACAATGCGGGATATATAGCACATACTATGATAAAGTTATGGTAATAGGTACACATTTTTTATATACACTACCTATCTACGATAATACTTTGAAGAAAATTAGAAGACACATAATTAATCATACAACTACTACGTAATATTAATATAATGTAAATAACAATATTATTATTGATTATTATTATTATTATCATAATATTCACTATTCATAATCGTATCATAAGGCCATTCATAGTTTCATTTCTTAGGATCAAATATCATATCAACAATAATTTTCATAATTTGTGACGTGCGAACGAGAACGAAAATTTAGTTTTGGTTTGAGATTGTCACAATTATTAAGATTATTATTTACCTCTCACATCAACATCTCTTATATCAATTATATGATTACTCCATCTCTTGCATGTATTATTATTTTTTCATTTACAATAATCGAAACAGTAAATCTCCCCTTAGAGAAAAGTCTTCAAAGATTATTTTTAAACACAGAACTTTTTTTTTGCATAACTACGGATAGTCGCGTGCCACTAATTAACACGAGAGGGAAAGCTCTTTTGTATTTTATATAGTTTTATAAAGTTTAACAACAATATTCATAATGTCGTCAAAAAAAACTAAAAGTCAAAATGGTATGAGATAGAAGATAGTACCCTATTTTATGTTTTTTTCATTATTTTAATTTATATTGGTGGTGGTCCATCTGGATAATGTAGCATAGGCTCTAGTGACCTAGCAAAATTATTGGCAGCGGTGCAAGAATAATCTTGTTCACCGTAAGGAATTAGCGACAGTGAAGCTCCAAGGATGAGTAAAATAAAGGCTTGGATAGGTAAAGAAGCCCTCACCACACGACCGATGTATCGCCCACCACGAACTATTGGAGATACGGCACTGTCGTCACTGAAAAAGGATTTAATTAAAAGCCCATTCTTTATTAGAAAATGATCACGTAAAGACGGTTATTACTTAGACATACTTTAAGCGTGCAGTGAAATTTATTCTAAATCTATAATATTCTAATCCTACAAAATAGCTTTATTTTCAGTCTACATAATAATATGCCTTCACCATCGGCACGATCTCAGTCGAGCCTTTGGCAACATATTTGAGTTCAATCCTTGTAGTAGGTATACGTATCACATACTACATAATCTACAACGAATGTAAAAATAAAAACTAAAAATCATTTATTTACTTGTCGTGTGAAGGTATTGGCTGTGGTGTGGCACTTCGTGCAGGACTACTGCGACCGTCGAGAATCTATCGTATAATAGTAAAAAATAAAAATAAAAATGATAAACTTAAAATAATAGAGAATCTTAATTTATTAACTATATACTTTGTGCAGATAGATAGAAAATAGAGAAGGAAAGCAAGTTTTAAGTACACACAGTAAGCAGACAGATTTCTAATGAATTAATATTAATACTACCCGTAAAATATATGGTTTCTCAGTTTCTACAGTACGTATAGGCTTCACATACTTACACTCCCTTGTAGGCACATAGCCTATAGGAGTACCGTACCGTTATGTATTACTTATTTAGAAGATATTTATTGAATTTCTTACCAACATGTAAAATTACATATGTGGAAAGTCTTAGATGCGACATATTATAAGATGTAATCTTTTAATAAATTATAAGATACACACTTTTTAAATAAAAATAGGCTGAGAAAATTAGTTACTAGTAAGTAATTATCTACGTATTATAGAAAGACAACCACTTCAGTCTCAATTCATTCTGAAAATACTGACAATACTTACGATCATTCACAATTCGCTCGTGTAAATATTACGTAAGTTAATAAAATAAGTTAAAAAAAGCAACTTTATTGGCGTTGTTCGGTCTCAAACTCAAACACATTTGCCCCTACATTTACAAAATGTCCAGTCACCCACTCGCACTCATTAAGTAAGTAGGTACCTACCTAAAGCTAAAAGGTACTTACGTAAAGTAGTAACTTTATCTCACGGAACCCCTACTTCTCACAGTGCCCCGACAATTTATTATCATTACTTTATAGTAGCACGCACAACGTTAACGTAGAAAGTAGAAAGTAGTATGTTAAAAAACATTGGCAGAAAGAAGAAATAATATGGGATCAGGTAAAAATACAAATAAGCAAAAAAAACACAAACATAATTATTTCTATAAAATTATAGATCTACCGTTGTTCTTAAGAACCAACATAAGTGCAACACACAAGCTGTACTGACATAGAAGTTAGTTTATACTAAAATGATTATTGCATTCGCTCATGCTCAGAGTAATATGTAGTTAGGTACTTACGGTATGCTTTTAACAGCTTAATTGGAATTTAAATTTAAATACTATTATATTTAGCAAGAATTACTGGGTAAGTTTTTTAAAACACAGTTTAGCAGACATAACCAAAGCAAGTTAGTTGAAGAATTTGAAGCAGTTACAAATAAAACTCACATTTTCAGAGAAATGTAAAACTTGTCCAAAATCTTCATCAACTGGTTCCAATCTGCCCCCCGAAGTATAACCTGATAAATATTTCACGTAAGCCCCACACACACGGTTGAGAAAATCTAATTCTTGTAATAAAATTGTGATTCGTTCGAGAATTCTTTCAGAGTCAGGAGTTATAAAAACAGAATCCGTATCGTCGTCATTTTCTAATTTCCCTTTCTCAATCGTTTTTGGATTGATGAATAATTGTTCGGCTGTTCGTTTAAGAGTTCGTAATTCTGGCTCTTTCCGAGATATTTTGTCACGGAGGTCCTATATAATATATTAAAAATAAAACAAGTAAATTTAACTGTAATGTATAAACATAGAATATAGCTTTTTGGTTCACAAAATATGGATTTAAACTCGACCATGCTACAAAGTTTTTTTTTGTTGGAAATGTGAATAGAATCTGTCTTACCCTAAATTCTTTTAATTTTCTTCGTACTGACTCACGAGCTTCTGTAAGATCAACTGGCTCTAAGTCTTGGACTTTTTCTTGGGCACCTCTTACAAATTCTTCGTATTCGTCAATGGTAAGGTGGAAATCGGGGTTCTGAAACATTAGCATCGAGTTGAAAATAATTTATTAGTAAAAATGATGTATCTACAGTAAATTGTAAATATTAAATTTTTGAGTAATTGAGCCACAATTTAATATCTTATAAATTCATTCATACCTCTAATAGAGCAATTTGTAATCTAGCCTGCCATGAAGCTGCATTATGACAAACTTTATTCCACCATTCCAATGCTTTCTTCAGTCTCACTTTTAGGGCGTTAAAGTCTTCAATGCCTTCCACAGAATCATCGTGCTCGTCCAAGTGGGAAGACACTTCTTTCAAGGCTTTCACCAAACTTCTGTGACTGTCCAAATCGAGCAGAAGTTCCTGTTGAAATGATTAAAAAATCAAAATGAAGATCAAGCGGGAATTTATTTTAGCCTATAACTAACGTTAATTTTGTTTATATTTATTTACCCGATGAATTAAAATTGAATCTTCTAATTCTTCTAATTGACTTGATGGCCTGCTTCGCATCACCTTCTGTAAACTACCTTCCGCGTGAGTCAACCACTGTTCAAGTCTCCAGAGTAAGCTGTCCCATGATCCTCGTTGTTTTGGTGAGCATATAGGACAAGTTACTTTACTTTTCGTTGGACTAGATTCTCTTAGCTGTAGAATGTACAACCTTGCTTTTTCCGCCGTTTCATCGTACAATTCCTGGATATCTTGAATTTCTTTTAATTTCGCGTCGTCCAAAGGTGTATTTTCTTCCTCCACGAGTAACCGTTTTAAATGGAGCACCATATCGATGGATGATTGTGTTGTCGCTAAATATTTCACCTTTATGCGTAAAAATAAAAAAATTAATTTTAAGTAACTAGCATTTAAGTATATATTTAGAAAAAAAATAAGTACTGCACGAAGAGAGGAAAACTGAGTACGCTTACGATATTTTCGTGGCCGAATTTTAACTTGGCTCCGGTTGCCTGTTTTGATTTTGAAGCTGCATCGCTTAGAATGTTTTCGATTTCTCTAATGCTGCTGTACGAATCTTTAATAGCTTGATCCAATTCTTGAGCATAAATACCACCTCTCGTAATTGGGACAGCTTTTTGAATATCCAGATCCAATTCCGGCTCTATTATTTCTGGAACTGAAGTTCTTTGATTTTGATATTTATTCTTTGCAACGATGAAAGTTTCTTCCACTTCCACTGGCAATGTGTTCACTTGAACACCCACGCCTGTTGTACCCTCTTCCACAGAAGGCCATGTATTCACTTGCACTCCAATAGACTCTTCCACAGAAGGCCATGTATTCACTTGCACGCCAACAGACTCTTCCACAGGCCAAGTTTTAACTTGTACAGCGGCTTCTATTTGTTTTTGATTTTCCTCAGCCTTCTTAGTATTTTCTTTCATTAGTTTGACAAATAATTTTTCCATTTTATTTTTATTCCTGAGATAGTCATCAATTCTATTCGTAAACAGGTCGACGAATTCAGGAACGCCTTTTACATGATCACTATTCAGAACATTTTGCATGGAATTTTCATAGGATTTCAATGGTTTGCATTCTTCCTTCAAATCCTTAAGTAATTTTAAACTATCATCTGGATCGATGTTTGAACTTAACTCATTTAACTGTGAAAGAAATCAAACGTATTATATAAATAAATATGATTTAGAAAGATTAGAATTACATTTACATTGTACTGTGGGTAAGAAATAGATTAAATCTACATAAATAATAATATTACAATATAATAAAGCATTCTTAATCATTACCTTATCACTCACAGATACCAAAATTTGTTCAGCGGAATGGAAGTCTTGTAAATATAAATGGACGAGAGTCACTCTCTTCTTGTTAACTTCTTCCCAAAGAAGGTGCCATGACTCAATGACTTTCTTGACACGTCCACTCAGTTTACTTGGAATTTTCGTAT
>JAQFZE010002920.1:0-13564 GCA_034695245.1 Dicyrtomina saundersi | reverse complement strand
GGTTAGGTTAGGTTAGGTTAGGTTAGGTTAGGCGGTGGCGCCACCTAGCGGCAGATTTGAGAACTAGAGGTTAGGTTAGTTCCAAAAAAATCCGCTAGGTGGCGTGGGCATGCACTTTTTTCACCTCAATTTATTCAAAAGGAAGCAGATACTACTACTAAGGACCAAACTGGCTCACATCCGTGTTCAGCTAGAATAAAAATGAGCCATAACAAAAAGTATACTAAATAATAATGATGCGAAAAAGGTTAATTACTAGTTTTTGAAAGGTGGAAAATGTTCTATTTGCATGTTTTTTAAAAGGTGTAAAATTTTCTATAAACATATACTATTAGGATCTTCATATTTATTTTTGTCGTAGATGGTGAAGTTTGTGTTTATTTCTACCTATTTATTTAACTCATATTTTCAATCAAAAATAAAATAATGCAAAGTCGAAAATGTGCAAATCCGTATTTTTATTTCACGTTTTATTAAAATAAAATTGAGTACAGATTCTAATATAGTTATGGAGACAAAAAAATGTACAATTTTTTTAACCATATAGCGGCTCAGTTTTCTTTGCAAAAAATTAGACGCCAAGTGCACCCGGGGTTCCCAGGCGGTCACCCATCCAAGTACTAACCGGGCCCGACGTTGCTTAACTTCAGTGATCGGACGAGAACTGGTGCTCTCAACGTGGTATGGCCCTTGGCGAATGATGATGTGCCAGTTATCCTACACAAATTTTAACATGCTGAATTACAGATACAGATAATTACACACTCTAATGACTCTAATATTATCTTTCTAACCACAATTTTGTTTTTCATTACAGTTCAAGGTTTTAGTAGTATATATACATGAATGGGAAGAATTAAAATGGCATATCTTCAATTTAAGCTAGAATTAAAATGAGCTAATTAAGTCCTTAAAACTCTAAATGAGATAAATACTTGAATTTTGATCACGAGTTTTTGAAAAGTGCAAAATGTTCAACTTACATATGGTTTAAAAAAGTGCAAAAATGTTTTGCTTACATATTTTAAAAACTTGTGAAATCTTCTGTTTACCTCCTTTTGAAAAATACAAAATGTTATGTGTTTTTGCAGTGTTATAAATATTCTAATAGCATGTGTTTAGGATCATAATGTTCGTAATATTTTTGTAGATACAGTGTACATTGTATTTAGCTTAGCTAAAAATAGATGTATGGGTCATATTGAGTTTTGTCTAATGTACTGATTAAAATAAATTTAGTTAAGTAATTAGTTTAAAAATTAATCAAAATCTTCGTAATAATATTAGCAATAGCATTCAAATAAAGGTGTTATTTTCGGTTATATTGCTAATATATAATATAAAGTTTATATTATAAAGTCACTTTTGAAGTCACTTTTCTAATTGTATGTAATTATTCTAACAATAAGCAGTTGATACATTCCATCCGCAGGACGGGCCCTCTAACTAGCTCACACATATAGCTTCCTATATAGTGTCATCACACGTGTTAATATTCATTGATATAAAATACATCGCAAATAAAACGATTTACATAACGTGCTTTAATTTTTTTGGGCAAGGGTTGTTAACATATAGTTTCTAATCTTCATCTTCACGTATGACGATGGTCATTGAAATTACCTGAGACATTAGAGCGACAATGTCTTCAAGCATAAGCAAATATTTTTTAGCCCGAATCAGAGAATCTTTGAGGGCGGGATAAACATGATTCCAGAGAAAATCTAATTTAGTGGGTGAAATAGTTCTCAAGTCCAGTTCACCTTTTGACTCCATATTTAAAAGACGTTGGATTGATCGAGTGTGATAACTGCAGTGTTGTTTGAATTTATCGAAGCGGGGAAAGAGCTCTTCCGTGCATTTTCTCTCCAAATCCACACTTTCTTCCAGAATTCGTTTGTTTTCAAGCAG
The DNA here is from genome assembly GCA_034695245.1 of Dicyrtomina saundersi. Lineage (NCBI taxonomy): Eukaryota > Metazoa > Arthropoda > Collembola > Symphypleona > Dicyrtomidae > Dicyrtomina > Dicyrtomina saundersi. The sequence continues at coordinate 11,653 of JAQFZE010002920.1, read as the reverse complement.
TTGAGCCTCGCTGAATGTCAACGCATCCAAACCTTCTTCATCTACATCTGTATTGTCCGATCGCGAATTAGTTTCATTGGGCAGGATGCGCCTTGTTTGCTGCTGTATTATCTCCGTCTTTATTTTGACAATCCGACAAATGGCAAAACCGAAATCATTGCACGAGTCCAAGAGGCGGAGGATACTTTCACGTGTTTTCCGAAGTTCGGGCGGGACGCTGAGTGTCTGGTTACGGATTAGCGCACAGTTTTCATATCTAAATAAAAATCAAAAGACAGTTAATTAAAACACTTTTTTTAGACATTAGTTAAAACTTTGTTTTTCAATGATTTAATATCTAAGCGTGGGTCCACAGTTATATAATGATTTAATTATGCCTTAAAAAAGTACGTTATCAATTTAAGGATAGACTTACACTGGTCCTGGTCCCGGGGCTGGCGCTAGTCCTACATTCTGATTCTCAATAATATGACCGGGGATTTCATTTTGATTGACAGCAGGATTAACATTTAAGAGGACGGCAATACCCGGATTTTGTATGAGGCAGCCCTGCCAAGCTAAGCCATGTCCCATGTTTCCCCTTTCAAGCAGTTAACTATAAGGAAAATATTTTGTATGACCGCAGCCTATCCAGTCCCAAATATATTATGTGCAATTCAGTTCAGACTAAAAAGTACCTTACATAAGAAAACACTTTGCAGATACCCGAATAGACTGAAAAATCTGGCTAAATACTATAGGTCCTAAATACAATTTTGTAGCAGCCAATCAAGGAATAATTAAGTTTGTAAGTGATTTAGGCCCTGTCTCTGTTGAACTTAAAGTATCAACAATCAGTACTGAAGTGTGAGTTGACTTATATATTATTAAGTTCATCATTACACATCACCTATCGCCGTCGAGCCCACGACTACATACGTATGAGCCTATAGAATCTAAAAAAGTATATGCACCAGTTCCAGTTTAAATAATTAATACAACAATAAAAATCATTCATTCCTTCCCCCACGACCCACATTGCCCTCAATGGCCGTACAAAAGTATTAATTTTTCACCAAGTATTTTTAGCATTAATTTCTTCATAAAAATAATATCTCTACTGCAGCAAAAAGGTTGAGGGTGACGACGATGTTGGATTTTATAAAGGAGACAGTGTATACGTAGGGAATTATAGCTAACACGGCAATGGATTAAAATAAGCATTTTTAATGTTTTCCAGGAATTACATTAGTACAGATCGTATACTGCGGCATTATCAAAGTTATCACTGGAGTTTTTGGAGTTATCGTTTATTCAGTATTTTTAGTACTATATAGCTAACTATAGTGCTTACGGTTAAGGTGGTGACACATATGGGATTATGCGGTACGCTGTACCGCTGGACAGCTGCATATGTGTTAGATACTAAAAGATAGAATGACTGGAAATGGGCTTTTTAATCCTCACTTGGAACTGAACCTGGACCTGGCTAGACTTGATCCTATTGTTTTTATTTCCCTGTCCTTTTTCCAAAAGTAACCAATTTACTACAAGTAAGTCAAGTAATACAAATAAATGGTGAAATGCTACCGGTCCAGGTCCAAGGCATTCATTTATAATTAATCACATGTATTTTACACTATTCACAATACAGCTTTAATTAGTGTAAAAACAGGGACGGATCTATAAATATTTCTTCTGTGATCATGGTCAACACATTCTTGAGTGAAGAATAAAAATAGCCCATTTCAAATTTAATCTATAATTTAAATGAAATATGCCAAATAAATCATTTGAGATAGATGCGCAAAATGTTAATTACGTGTTTTTCAAAAGTGCTATAAATGTTCCATTTAGAAGGTTTTTGAAAAGTGTAAAATATTCTGTTTGCATGTTGTTTGATTAGTGTAAAATGTTCTATTTGCACTCTTTTATTATAGGATCATGATATTTATTTTCTACGGAATACGGAACGTAATTTGATGACTAATAAAATAAAGTTAATTTTAGTTTACATTTTACATTCACACGCCTAAACAGTAAATTGGGTGCTGCTTTAAGGAATTTTCCAAAAATGATGTCATCGGCAGCAACAGTATATATAGGTCTAGTCGGGTATTGATCGCATACCATGTTAAGCATTGCCGTTTACCTAATGTTAAAATGATGACATGGGGACGGGGATGTCCTAAAAGAGGGGAGATTTAGATGACATCATTTATGGACCATCCCAATCTAACGATAAAAAGTATGTAATTCTGTACATGAATAGAATAGGACTATAGTAAGCTGAGTAAGCAACATGGGACAGTTTTATACTTAAATGGGTACTTGAAAATTATGTGCTCCGTTTCCGAGTCCGAGATCTTAAAGGAAATCATAAATTTTATTATATAATAAATTCAAAAATCATAAATTAAAAATTCTGCACAGTTAATTATTACAAGACAACTGGTATTCATTGTAATGCGGTAGGAGAAATGTTAAGTAAGTACCTACACAATATCGAAACAAGAAAAATAAATTGCATGAATATATTTATAGATACAGATAATAGTAATCAATTATCAATTACCCAAAACTCAGTTAAGTAATAATTATTACATTTGAATTTGTACCCTTCTCACTCAAACAGCACAACACCAAGCACACCATCTCCACTTTCTTTTCCGCCGTCGAGCTTCTTCCTTCATATTGAGGATCCTCATGATTGCCGTCTTTGCCTCCTCGTCCTCACTCTCAATCTTGAAAATATAACTATTCACGAATTCAATCACCAACTTACTTGCGGTCTCATTCCTTTGAGCACAGAAGAGGATGGATGTGAGACTTGAGAGTGTCTCCGTTCGGAGATGCTGCACTTCTGCGGGTGAAATACCATTATCAGTAGTATCAGGACTTTCAGGGTCAACTTCCCCCCCTTTTGAAGACTTTCGGAGAAGTGCTTCGATGGCTCGAATGTGGTAGGCACAGCCGGACTCGATCACTTTAAGACGTGGCAGGATCTTCTCGGTGAATTCACGAACGAAATCCCGAGACTCCGTCAGAACTTGAACTTTGCGAGCTAGAGGATTTGTAGGATATAAAATCTGTTGCTCTCTCACAACAGGGAAGGGGATGATTGGAGGTGGGTCCGGAGTATGGCCCATGATGTCAGTCAGCTGCTCCACGATCAGAAATTTATTCGTCATGAGTTGGTGGTATTCGGTGGATAGTTCATTGTACGACTCTGAGAGCTGGGCCGCACATTCACACGTCCTCTGATAGTCCTGTGGCGTTCGTAATCGCAAACTGGGCCAACGAACGAAATTCGTTGTATCGTGTCTATAATATGTCAAAAATAGGATATATTTAATTAATTATTATTCGATAGATTTTTTATAACGACTCATGTTCTTTTCTTTCACCTCCAAAATGTTAACGAAAATAAGGATATCGTTTAAGAAAGATTTTTGAATATGTTTTAATTCAGGATTTAACAAAAGTTCGAAATACTTACACTGAAATGTCAACAGAATCCTTAGTTGATTCCGGACTCTGCTGCTGCTTTCCTTCCCATGGGTGTCTGTCACCAAACATCTTTTCCTCAATATTTTGTCGGATTTTATTTATGTGTTAATATTAAAGATCTATGAATTTCCGTTGTCTACAAGTAATTGTCTCGGTCTCGAGCAGCCCATATAACTCACTGGCAGTCACTGTTGAGTGTTTTAGCTAATATTCCCTACTGAAATATGAAGCTCCAGACAAAAGTAAGAAATGAACTGAATCGACTATTACTATTTATAGCCAGAAGAAAACTGTACCTTTGCATTCTGCTTACTAGTGAGTCTTTCTAATCTATAATCACCACTCTACAACCTTTTTGACTCACGACTCTTCCAGCAGTTAACAGTTGACGTTGACAGTCTGGTCAGCTAAACAATAAAAAAGAATAACATAAGAAATTAATAGTTTATTTTGACTTACCATTTAACTAACTAGTAAGCACAGAGATATTTATACGCATCCACAGTTTAAATTCAAGTTGAACTGTGAGTCATTTAGTAAACAAACATCAAGAATTGGTAGGTATATAATATAGGTACATTGCTTTTAGTTTGTAGTTGTGCGGATAAATGCTCTGTATAAATATGTAATTATGTATTTAATATCGTAGTCAAGGTCAGCTGAACTGTTGACTGTTGAATGTGTTGTGCTTAATTCGATATGCTTGTACGCTGGATTAAAATAGTGTATACCACAGGACTTAGGGTTCACTAGTCAGACAGAACTGCCTACTTGAAAGAAAAAATGTTTACATTGGTTTTATTAGTTAGTAGTGCGACTAAATAGATATATCTGTATAGTGATAACAATTTTTCGAGAACAACTATGTCAATTATCTTCTATGCTATAGTGTAGTTTCAGTATAGTGTTGTAATTCATAATTTGTGCACAAAGTTAGTTTGTTCTTGATTTTCTTATGGGATTTAACATTGGAAAATGTTGAAGAACAATTGTGCACAATCACAGATTGTTCTCCTATGTTAAATCCCATAAGGGAAAAGAACAATTGTTTGTTAACAAATTACAACACTATTTCAGTAGATGCAGCTATAAGGTTAAGTAATGCACAGCCTTTAAGGGATATAATCTACCAGTAGAATTGAATAGTTAATGATTTGTTATATACATAACTGTTAACTAATGAATTACTTACCCAAAAAACTTGACGAGTAATCTCAATTTGAATAAGAACTATATATTATGTAGATACTAAACAGTGCAGGAAGAATATAAATTAAATATTAAGCTACGGGCTGTCAGCTGTGTAGTTAGTAGACTAATTAGTGTACCTACCTATAAGTATATACCTACATCCTACATACAGAAGATATAATAAAACCTCAAAACCAAAACTATTTTTCTTCGTTTTAACTGCCGTCCACCTTTTGCCTTTCCAGACTCGTACTTATTCAAAACTTTCCGAACTGGGCATTAATAACAGACCGGGACCGGGGCCGGGCATTACCTACTGACTGACGACTGGACGACTGGCAACTGACCGGGACCGGGCATTGCTTATCGAATTATATAGAACTATTATTCCCCACTCCCACTGGCCGATGCCGATTGCCGATTCAATTTCTAAACTAATAAAGTGCTTCAGCCAGCCCTCTCACAGCAGTTCGTAAACCATAGAAAGTCGCTGTACTGTGCTGTACTAAATGGAAAGTGACAAACGGCTGATGTTATGTAAGCAATTCTCATTAGGTGTCGTTCATAAATGATGTCATCCAAATATCCTCATTTGTAACACCCAATGAACCCCCCCCCCCCTTTCATCAGCTTACCCATTGCGTAAATTGCTACCCTTAACATGACATGTCATCAATATTCAAGTAGACTTATTGACCCTGCACGTTTCCAGCTTCCAGTAATGAAGTCGAGTTCAGGCTTATAAAAGCATCTGATATTCCCGGATGAGTACGATGTATTTAATAAGTATTTCACTCATTTTAGTACCCATAACTAATAAAATAGAAAATAGAACTAAATTTACGAATGAAATGTATGTGGTATATAGTATATAGCTATGTATAGTGAACTGAAATGCTGAATTAGAATCGAGATGTTTAAAAAATAAGATGATAAAGTGTTGGGACAGTTGGGAGATATTAGTTATGTAATTATTTATGTAGCATTATTTTATTTTATATCTCTTCTATATGTAGCATAACAGAAATTAACAACTCATAATTTTATATACATCAATTATTAATAATGACAACAAATGATAGAATTAAACATTAAAGTAGGTACATGTATAATTTTCATACTTAAAATTTATAATACTTCACTGGCACTCATATAAATTTAATATAGATACATAATAACACGTAAATCACATATCATCAGTTAATGAAAAGTCAAAATGACCCATTTCCAATTTTAGCTAAACACAAAATATCTACAAAAGATCTACAAAAAATTAAAATGTCTTGATCCTAAAACATTTACCTAAAAAAATATTTGTGTTTTTTCAAAAACATTTAAAAAGATTATTTTGCACACTTCAAAAACATACAAATGTAATGTTTTTGTACTTAAAAAAAACATGTAAATACAACATTTTGTACGTTTCAGAAACTCGTAATTAACCATTTATACGCATTACATTCTATCTCATTTTGTGAATTTTTGGGCATAGCTTCTTTTTATAATGGCTTAAATTGGATATAGGTAAGTTTGATTCTTTACTCAGTATAAATATCTGCTATCTACCGCATTTCTTCTAATATTTCCTGGGTCTCTAATAGATCCCGGGTTTGTGGCTAAATTTGGCATAAAACTCCCATGGTCTACATTGCTATTTTATGTTTTTGATTAGCTAAAAAAAATTAGTTTTTCAGAAGGTCCCGGTTTGTAGACAAGACAAAATCCCGGGTCTCTAATATCTCCCGGGTTTCTTAAAACTCCCGGGTCTGAGGCTATAAGTTTGACGTAAAATAAAATACAGTATAATATATTGCAAATATATTATTGCATTATGTCATTTCCAATAAATTAAAATAGGCAACATTTAAACAATGTTGATTTTCTTTTTTTAGTCTTTTCTTTGATACTTGTATTTTCCCTTTCCACTCCGTTCCCCTCACAAAAATCTTTATCCATGGCAGAAATAAAATTATTCACAAATGAAATCACCTCCTCACACCCCTCCGCCATTCGGTCCGCATCACTGAGGAGGGAGACGAGAGAGGGGTATGCACTTCGTCGAAGGTAGCTTAATTTCACAGGTGGGATGAGTTGAGAGTCGGCAATTCCCTTCGAGTCCATTTTGACAAGTCCCTCGAGGGATTGAATCTGATGTTGACAGCTGATTTCGAACACTTTTAGACGTGGAAGGATTTTCTGGGTGAATTCTTGAACATATGCTTCACTTTCTCTCAAAACTCGGGCCTTCTTTTCCTCCAGCAGCCGTTCCTGATCCGGAACCGGAACCAGATCCAGCTTATTTAAAGGCGCCTCTACTGATGTAGCAGCAGCAGCAATTCTTGCAGACGGGTTGTGAACCGAGTCCATGTAGTCGGTTAGCTTCTCCATGATCACGAATTTCTTCATCTTGAGGCGGAAGTAGTCAGTGCAGAGATCTGCGTAGCTCTCTAACAGCCGGGCAATTCTCGTACATGTTTTCTGGTACTCCGGTGGCATTCTTAAACCGTGGCTGGGGCACTCTGAATTTTTATACCTATAAGGGTCATGGGAGAGACAAATTCATAGGTATTAGTTTTTAATACTTTAAAACTTCATAATTACTGATTTTTAGGTTTTCCTTGTGGAAATTTTTGCAACCGGACATTTTCCCCAGGACATTTTTCACAGGACATTTTTTCATGGAAGTTTCCCACCCGCCATATAATCTCCCCATTAAGTAACATGCAAAATGTCCGGCGAAAATGCCTGGGAGGGAAAATGTCTGGGAGTGAAAATGACTGGGAGGGAAAATGTTTGGGAGAGAGGGAATATGTCCGGGGGGACATGTCCGTGAAAAGATGTCCAGAGGCAATTTGTCCGTATACCGATTTTTACGCAAGAAATTATCTCGTTTATTTGTGTTTCACTGTTTTTTGGACATATGACACACGAAAAATAAAAATAAAAAATATTTAAAATATTCAAAATTTGTACTTACTCTGTTTCTGGATTTTTCATTTTTTGCATATTTTCGTTTCCACTATTGGAATTTTTATTTTGATGAGCTTTAAGAAAAGCTGCAAAGCCCGGGTTTTCTGCAACGTGTGTTTCCCAAGCTAAATTTTCTAAACTGCCTCCCATTTATAATGTTGGCTTTCTAACTTTGAGTTTAATTTGAACTTTAAAATAATCCAATAAGCTATATCAGATTTGTTTTTGTTTTCTTTAAGAAACTCGAGCACAGGCGCGCAGAAAATAAATAATACTTTGCAATGATTATTTCGAAGGTTAATGAGCTGCAAATGTTTGAGCTTTTGAGTTTTATCAAGACGGAAGACAAAAGAGAAGTAAGTGTGTAATAAGGCAGAAGTTGACTCACTAGTCAGGACAAGTTTAAAAGTTGGTATTAATACCCCTTAATACTTCGGCACAACTTAAGTATACAATGAATACAAAGCCGAAATTCAATTGAAAATTCCCTTAAATATCCTAAGCTGCTTATCAAAAAATTCAAGTCGAGACATGTGTGACTGTTTTGTAAATAAGAGCAAGTTACTGATTATATGGTGTGTGAGTGTGTGTGCGTGCGTGCGTACGTGCTCTGCTCTGTCTTGGCACCCTGCAGTGACAGTAAAAGCTATGTATCTGAAATTATAAAATTATCGCCATCGGCTGGGCGTTATGCGGTAGTTCAATCACGTACACGCACTAAAGCATTTGTACTAATTGAGGGGATGCCCTAATAAAATATCGTACCCTCGTAATTATCAGTTTATACTTTGTAAGTCGTAAACAGAAGGAGCTGCTCGAATCTTTTCTACAAATACATTGACTTTTAATATAATGATGAATTTTGGGAAATTAAATAAAATTTTAATAATTTGCATTTTAATAATGTATTTAAAAGAATCAATTAAGCCATTCTATATTGCTAATGTTGTACGCAAGGAAAAATTGTAAATACACTTATATTTATTACTGACGTATTTTTAATAGTAAAATTATTAATTTAGTATTTAGCGCATTTTGATTTCATTTTCATTTTCCGTACAGTTGACACCTTGGAAGTAACACGTTCAAATCATATACATAGATATACCAACAAAAATTAATTATTTTGAATTAAGTATTGCGCAAATGTACTTGTGTCTATTGTACTGCCCTTGTAATTACTTTTGTGTTGGTAATAAAATAAAGGTAGTAATATCAGTATTAGTTACACTTTTAAAGCTCTGAATGATCTGAATGTGGAAATTCACGACTGACTAATTCTACCATGTAGAACCCGTGTACCTCTGTTGTTGTTTCTTGGACAAGCTCGTCAAGCTGCCTCGTTCTCGGTTCCGGTCTCGGTCACTGTAATCATTGCCGTAGTACAAAGGTGGTGAAGGATTTGAAGAGATTTGAGTTGATGCTGCAGCCCCCTCAGTATGTGGAACTCGGATGTAGCAAGCATCTTCGTTGCACACCATGTTGTACGCTCCAGGTCGAGCTTTTGGGTCATATAGAAACATTATAAAAATTATAAAAATTGAAACGACATACCTACCAATGTATTGAAATATGTGCTACCTATAACGACCAAAGGTGTGGAGTTTTGCTGAGCTTCCACAGTTTTTCCTCCGTACAGGTAACTCCCGCTTTCGGGGGGTAACGATTTGTCCACAATTTTCTTGGCAGGGGTTCCCTTGTCAAACTGCTTCATGAGCTCCCTATATTTATGTATAACATTCACACCATATATTTTACCTGGTGTATAACGGGCACACAAATTCCATAGGTACATAGTATGAATGCCCGTTTGTAAATGTTTAATAGCACATACCAAAAATTAAAGCATATAAGATCTGTGGGCGTATTTATTTATTTAAAGATAGCAATATTAAATTTTTTTATTAAAAGTATATATTTCAAATCAATACACTTGTCACGTCACAGAATTTTAGATCAGTGTGTATGTAACTTACATTAATTAATTTGTACTAAATAATATGCCCATTATTAGTAATTATGTAGGTAACTTACTTTACACGAGAAGACATGTTCCAGATAGTGTACACAAATTTATTAAAATCAGCGTTTGGCAATATTTTGCAATGATTACTGGTATTATTTACCTGCGTTACTTAAAAAACAGAAAAAAAATAAAAGGCTTAAATTATCGTTAGCAACGCAATACGTTCAGAGAGAACACATTTCTGAAGGTAATGTTATGCAAAAAGCCCTTGAATGAAAAGCGAAACTAGTAAAAAACTAATTGAGGTTGGTAGTATGTTTTCCCATTGCTTCATTCAATTTATTTAAGCCACTCACTTATCGTTGGTAGTGTCAGGAGATTTATTGGTGAACGGTATATTATTAATCTGTTAATCTGCTCATGATTTTATCACCTTGTGAGATTATTACGTATGTAAAAGTAGATATACCATATATGCCTTTGATTGGACCATTAGAATCGTTTCTTGTAAAATACGGGACCTGAAACTATTTATGTACATATACTGTAATATTCCGTTTTAGCAGGGAAGACACACATATCGTGTGTAAAGAACCAAAATGACCCATGTCCAATTTAAGCTAGAATCAAAATGAGCTATGTCATAAAACCAAAATGAGAAACATGCGTAAAATGTTAATTAGGAGTTTTTGAAATGTGTAAAATGTGAAAAATGTTCTATTAACATGTTTTTGAAAAGTTCAAAATTTTCTATTTAAATTTTTTTGTAAAGTGAACATTGGTTGATTTAAATACTTTCAAGACATATTTGAATATTTTTGTAGATAGTACATAATATTTTTAGCTAAAAATGGAAATCGGTTATTTTGGTTCTTCACAGACGATATAGCAGATCCGCAGTGTCATTCCATAGAATAGATTATTCATCATAGGGCGTAGCGTAGGCTTTACTTTACAAAGTTGCCTCTGTCAGGGGCGGACTGGTTACTTTTAGGGCCCGGGAATTTTTAATGACGAGGTTTGGCGATCAGGGGGCCCACACTGAGCCGAGGGGCCCAAGGCTCCCGTTTACGTAATGTATAAGGAATCGAGGGCCCATCGGGAATTTCCCGAAATTCCTTATGGCCAGTCCGCCCCTGGCCTCTGTGCATTTGCGTTTGTATGATGAGTCACATACACTGCCGGAGACGGAGTCTGGCTATTATTTAGAGATCGTCCATAAATGACGTCACCGAAAATTCTAAATTTTTAGGGTCCTACTGTCATCAGATTTATCATTGCATAAATGGCTACGTTTGACGTGACATGTCACCATTACCACTCTACATCCATTGATCCTAACGATAAAAGAATTTATGGACGACCCCTAAATTAAAAAATTAATGAACATGTTTAAGTAAGTGAGATGATGCATATGAGTTTTCTTTAATTTAAGTTGAATTCCGCCTTGTACTTTCTACCGTCCGTGCGACGGGCCAGGCTAGTTGGCTTGTTTGTCAATATAATTTATTATTAAACACCAGCAGTACATTTAAAATTTTTGACAGAAGGTCGAAGGTAAGCTACAGGATGGACGGACGGAATTACTTGATCCTTATCAACTCCGTGACTAAGCAGTATGTATCATATAAATATTACAATGCAAACTTAATCCCCATGTAATTATATATCACCTGCTAATCCTTTGTTTTCCAATTCACAAAGATTGTTCAGTATCAAAGTATGTATTTGATTGTATCATGGCGAAGCAGCAGGCGAAGCAGCATAACTCATGAAAAAAACAAATAATAAATTATAGCATATGTATGCTTTATGTATTTTTAACTATGTACAATTTTGTATTTAAAATTAACTGATAACAAAGGAAATAAACAACTGATTTAATTCTATTAATGATTTATATAATAACTTTAATTTGAAAATAAATATTCAATTTAAAAAAAACATGCAAATAGAACATTTTGCACGTTTCAAAAACATGCAAATAGTATATTTTTCACCTTTCAAAAAAACATGTAAATGAAACAGTTTGCACGT